>SNQJ01S0084208.1:68921-97479 GCA_010110895.2 Picea sitchensis
CATGTTGATGACACCTTAGCATGGTCGGTATTTCACTTATGGAGAGTGCTTGGCATTTAACCCCATTTCACATGGTTCTAACATAATTTATTGGGTTATTTGATATGGTTTGGTTTGGTAAGAGGCTATTTGCATGAATGCCCTATCTTATTGGGAATGTGTTCATACTCATAGGTATTTATTTAGAGGTAGAATATGGTTTTATTGGATCACTCACCTTGCTATCACACATGTTGTAACATACCCAACCAACCCTGTACATTGTTGGGGAAGTGGGGTACTTCAAAATTGCATTCCCACAAACTATATATTTCCATCCATTAGCTCTGATATCAATTTATGTCCTATGCCTAGCCTTCTAGCTCGGATAAGATTCACATCACATAGCTATGATATCATAATTTTCCTCACCATTCTATTACTAATTTAATTAATTCATGCAAGCATACAATGCATGCCCATATATACCACATACACACAAAAAAATCAACATTTCATTCACCACATTAACAACATTAATCCAATATAATCACACATAAATCATATACACTTATCTTCTGGAAATAAATCACCAATTGGATGAAAACAAAGGATGTTCCACCCAACCATAGGATTTGTTGCACTCAATATTTATAAAACAGGGCCACCCCCAAGCTGAGGCTATGATTTTACAAGTACGAACACCTATTGCTAGATCTAATCCTCACATACAACACAATTCCCCAATTATCATGGTTTGTTCAGTCTCATAGCATCCTAGTTCACCAACTCTCTTTCCCCTACAACCTGCACAACCCAAGGAATGGGATCCACTTCTTTTTCATGTATCCCCTCAAGTTATCCCACTTCCTTCCTAGGCTCCAACATAGATTGGATAGGAAATCTCTCTGTTGGGAATTCCATGGATTCTCATTCATCATTATGTTACCTCAATGACAACCATTACCTTTACACAACATTGTGATTTCATCATGGGTTCATGGAAACTACTTCCTACAATTTCATTATAGCATACATGCAATCATTCGACCCAAACATGGGCTCTAAGACCACTCCCAAACACACTGATGGGAAAACCCCCAAGAATGATGGAAAACCCCCAAAAATCATGTGTTATATTTTCATGATATCAACTAACAATTGTGGCTTTCTAAGAATCCCACGTGCCCACATATTCTCACTTTGCAACTCATCCCAAGGCTCTAAATACTTAGGATAACATAAAGTATAAGATTTAGTCTTAAAATAAAATAATAGTATTTATCTTTTGGCCGCCTTTGAGCCGCCTTTATTTCCTCTCTTGTGGAACCATAGCCCCCCATGTACTATGTCCTTTTATATATGTAGTCAGTGGTGTATTTTATTATTACTGAATGTACATTTACATATTACATTATTTGGCTCTTGAAATTTCATTAGGTATACATTTACATTTCTATTCTGGGGATCCAACTGGGGGTATTACATTTGCCTCCTCCTAAATTTTGCACCATCCTTGGTGCACATCACCATACATATATACAACAATTTTTACATCTAAATTTGTTTACATCAAAAATTTTGAATCCAATGTGGATATTCCTTCCACATTGCATCCTCTAACTCCCATGTCACTTCTTCAAAGTTATAGTAGGTCCACTGGAATTTATTTGTCTTATGCCTTTGTTCTTGAGCATTGTGTACTTATTGTCGAATTTACATACTAGTTTTAACTAGTATTTCATTATTTTCCGCTTTGGAATAACACCATCCTTGGTCTTCTTCTTTCCAAGTACTCAATTCATGTCTTCATTCTTTAGTTATCTGTATAACGACCATCAATAAAAACATACATGTTATAGCCATTTTCATACAATAATTATCTTATACATGGCAGTTCTTAACTCCACAATGTAAGCATGTATTAAAAAATAAGTGATCTATAAACTGTCGTGCATATTCCATTGGAATAGTTTGTCACAACATATCTAATAAAATACTGAAATCTTTATTGTTAAAGGTATTTTTCCTTTAGATCTCCAAAATATTTAGTTATTGATTTTATGCTTATGCATGAAATAGATAAAATGCAAAAATAGAGAACAGTGAAATACAATCACATCATCCACAAATAAACACAAGATATGGCCTAGGAAACCCAATACAAGAGAAACCCCAGCTAGAAGGTGAGCTTGCTCTGCTCTCTTTTCCCTGGTATAGAAATGATGCAAGTACAAATAAAGAGGCACACTCTGTGGAGTTGTCTTTGAATTGTGGCAAGCATGGCTACTATAGAATCTCTCCTCTCCTGTTGTGCTCATAGAATACCACTCTCAGATGTTTTTTCTCATCTATGGAACAAGATACAATGCAAAAGAATGGAACCCCTTCTCCTCCTCGTGGCTCGGTATTTAACATAGCCCAATAACCATCTAGGGGTAGGGTTTTGACTTCCTCAACCTTCAATTGTGAATATTTTGGACCTTCTAGAATGTTATTATAAAATCCACTATGTGGATAGCCCCACATGTCTAAGTAATGGAGGTTGATGTGGCATCCACTCGCACCATGGTGATCAATATGGTAGAGCAACTTGTAGGATACATAATTTTCTCATACGAACTCTGATTAACAAACATTTTGCACCGTTGGAAAGGTATCGGTGTGTACAATCTTCCTGAAAAATAAGGTTTGTACCAAAAAATGATTCGTTTGATGCCTCAAAAGGGATACAAAAGATTTCAGACAGTTTTTTGGACCCAAATTTCCAAATTTGGACCAAGTGCCAAAATGGCCCTGCAAGCTTATTCCTCCAATTTTTCCACCCAGAAAGTACTAAGATAGATGAAAAATAATATAATGATCTAATCTGGATTAGACCTCCCCATTTAGGGGGGAATTTGGTCCCCAAAATCTTTACTAAATGAGGTGAGGATATTTTTCCTCTACCTTCTCCCTAGAGTACCACTTTTCTTTTCCTGGAAGTTGTCCTTTCAACCCAATATGTCGAAGGTCATGTTTCCCTTGTATTATAGTTCTGGACTGCTTCTGCAAAACTGTGTTCTCTACCAACTCTTCCTGAGCATCTAGTGCTAAGTCCTCTATGGAAGGTAGGACCTGCTCCTCCTCTTGATCCAACATGGAAGGCTCATAGAGTTTGAGATTCTCCACATTCACTATTGAGTAAATGCACATGTATGGGATTAGAATGAGTTTGTAGGCGTTATCTCCCACCTTTTCCAATACCTAAAAAGTACCATACCATAAAATCCTTGATCATCTTACTAGGACCATGTAGCCTTTCCTTATTAAGTTGTAACCATACTCTATCTCCCACTCTAAATGTTCTCTTTGTTCTGTGTTGGCCATGCCTAGCCTTGTACTTTTCTTGTGACTTCTTCGATGTTTCATGTACTTTTAAATGGATCCTCCTGATATTCTCAACATTTTTTTCTACTTTTAATGCATGTGTTATGAGGTCCTCCCTCACTCCTCATTGTTGTCCATATATAACATCTAAGTGTGAAGGTGGAAAACACCCAAAGCAAGTTTCAAAAGGTGACTTACCAGTAGAAGTGTGGACTGCTCTCTTATAAGAGTATTATATATAGATCAAATTTTGATCCCAAGTCTTGATATGCTTTTGATTGTAACCCCTCAAAAGTTGCACGAAATTCATGTTGACTACTTTTGTCTACCCATCTGTCCATGGATGGAATGTTGTAGATCTCTTCAACTTAGTGTCCATATTCTCTCACAATGTAGTCCAAAATGCATTGATTAATATGGTATCCCTATCTGAGATGATGCTCCTTGGTATCCCAAAGTGCACCCAAAACTATTCAAAGAACAAGTTTGTTGTTTCCTGTCCCTTGGTGGTGTTTTTACAAGGCATGAGAATGCACATTTTGTTAAACCTGTCAACTACCACAAATAAATAGTCATGTCCCTTTCATGTGGTTGCTAAACCTCCCACAAAATTCATGGAAATGTTTTCCCAAGGTCGACTGGGTACAAGTAAGGGATGGTATAGACCATGCTTCCTATTACTAGGCTTGTCGGTACAACAAAGTAGACATCCTTTAATATATTGTGCTATATCTTCTTGCATTCTGAGCCAGTACACATACCTTTGTAAATTGGCAACTTTATTCCCAACACCAAAATGTCCTGCAATCTTAGATGTGTGAGCCTCTCTGATAAGTTGCAGTCATTCACCTTTAGGGACACAGAGCTTGTCAAGATTATAGAGTAAACCATTCTAGAAATGATAGTTGTCCTTTCCATCACCTTATACTATATGAATTTGGCCTAGTAGCTATTGAAACACCTCCTTGAATTCCTCGTCTTCTATGTATGCCTCTTTGTATGCATCATGGATAAAAGGCTCCATGTGCATCAGAGTTCCCAAGGTTTTAATATTGGATGTGGGTGGTTGTGAAAGCATGTCTGCCAACTTATTTTTGATACCCTTCTTATAATTTATGACCTAATGACATTGTTGTAAAAACCCATCCACTTATAATGTCTTGTTTGTTGTAGCTTACTATGGACCTACAAATACTGTAGTGGTTGGTGATTTGTGTGGATGATGGTCTCCTTTCCCATCAAATAGTTCTTCCACTTCTTGACAGCTTGAACCATGGAATAGATTTCCTTGTCATAGGTAGGGTAGTTGAGAACTTCCCCATGTAATATTTCAGAATGATAGCATATCGGCCTTCCTCCTTGCATCAAAACAATTGTCATGGCATACCCACTTGCATATGTCTCCACTTTGAAGGGCTTCTGCAAGTTTGGTAGCGCGAGCACTGGTACTTGACTGATCTTTCTTTTCAACTCATCAAATACCTTTTGTTTATTCTTCCCCCAATGAAAACTCTTACCATTGGCTTTTATGACGTGGCGTGGTGCAGCTACCACTGAAAATGAATTTATGAACTTCTGCAAGTTTTGTGTTGCACCGACAAAACTCTTAACTTAGTGACATTTGTAGGACCTGGTTATTTCACAATGGCCTCCATATTTTTGGGATATATCTTGAGCTCACCTCCACTGATCACATACCCAAAATACACCAAAGACTGCTAAGAAAACTCGCATTTCTTTAGATTGGCCAGTAGCTAATGCTTTTTCAGAGTCTCTAACACTTGCATAATATGTGAGATGTTGATCCGAATTATTTTCGGCACGAAATGAGAGCGGAGATATAATAAAGAAATGTATAGATATATCTCGGATATCCAATAATATAACATAAATGTATCAGAGATGAAACCATAAACACAGAGATACAGTAATACACAATTTTCTATTAATGAGTGAAAATGTACAAAGACTGTAAAAATACAAAGTGAAAGACTCGTTAGAATGGTGGCAACTTATCTCTGAGAAGAGATGTGTTCGCTACTTGCATTCGCAAGAAGATGATTTTACAATGAGGCTCCAAAGGCCTTTTTATCATAAAGAAAATCCAAAACCCTAACCCCGGAAGATGAAAAGCCAACAGTTTTTTGGACCTCGTTTTGGGTAATTTGGTGTATCAACTTCCCGCTGCCGTAACTTTGGCATACGATCTCTGTTTGGGGTGCACGATAACTCGTTGGAAAGGTATCGTTGAGGATATTAATTTTGGGGGCTCAATCAGAGCCTTTGGCTATCATTGAGAATATTTATCTTGAAAAACCTTCATTTAGGCCCTCAAAATGGCCCTAGAAGTTAAAAACTGCTAAAAATAGTAAATTGCCAAAATTGTCAGAAAATTGTTTTGAGCCAGTTGGAAGAGGTGGGTAGACATCGATATCCACCTGGATCAATCCTCCCTCATTAGGAAGCAATGGTCTCCATTGTGTTGAGTTCTCAGGGGAGAGGGAAAAGCGATTGAATCTTGGTGTGTTACTTGCCTTGTTGGAGACGTTGCATTGTGGAAGGTTGTCATGAACTTGTTGTTGGTGGGGTTGAGTCTGTTCAACCAGTTGGGCTACATGAGATGTTTGGGTGCAGAAGGAATCTTTGTGCTTTGTTGCATTCTTGTCGACCTTCTTTTGTTGGATAGAAGGTGCTTGGGCCAAGGCTGTAGTGGTTGCAGTATCCTTTTGTTCACCTTTTGAATGGATTATGAAGAAGTTGAATTTTGTAGTATGAGATACTACCTTGCGGCATTGTTTAGGTGGGACAATAGTTGGAACTACCTTTGGTATCCTATAGAGATGACCCCCCAAAGTAACAATGACACTATGGGGTTAAGACTCATAGATATCATGGTGCTTCCACATATATGGTTGGCAACCAGACAACCAGCAGGGCAACATCACATAATACCTCATCCTTGAAGGGTTGGATGTCGTATGACAATTGACACTGTTGGCTTACACGAAGATCTTGTCCATGGAAAAGCCACCCGATGTTGTATGGTTGCAGGGGTGGTGTTGTCGACAATCCCAACTATTTAACGACCTCTGTTGATATGAGGTTATTCTGGCTTCTGTTATCAACAATAAAATGCAGCAGGGTCCCCTTCACCCACATATGTGAATGAAAAAGGTGCTCCCCCTCTTCAAGATCTGTTTGTTCTTCTGGTTGAATTGTTGTGGTTGCGACAATAGCAGTGGGGTCTGCATCGATGATCTGTATTCTGTCAGTATTTTCTTAATCATATTTTGAATCAGGGTTCGTCTCCTTTTCTTTGATCTCGGTCACCAATGACTGTCTTGAGCAACATTCATCGGTGTTGTTCCAGGGGCTTTTGTGGAAATCGCACCATTTTTCGATGTCCTTCTTTGTCTTCATGTGATCCTTCCTTTCATGTGGCTTGGATTGGTTTTTGGGAGGTTTTTTGTTAGGGCCATCTTTATCATACTTTGGTTGTTGCAGATTTGCAGACCCAAACTCCCATTTGTTCTGGTGCTTAAACTTATGCTTGATTTTAACACCATATTGATAAGCAGAACCGAGTGATTAGATGTCTAGAAAATCCATTTCAGTTTGAATGTATCAGTGTAGAGCCCCATGGTATTTTAGAACCAAATGTCATTCGGAGTCCTTGATACCCATCTTGGTGCACAATGTATGGAAGGTATTGGTGAACTCTGAAACCCCTTGGCCCCTTTCTTAGCGCAGTGTGGTCCATCTCATATATTGGTCCTCATAGTTTCCAACTGGGTAATATTGTTCCTTTACCGCTTCCACAAAAAATCCCCAAGTAGGCTCGGCCCCATATATTCCAGACTCTTTTGTTGATATTTTCTCCCAGTAAGTTTCCCACCAATGTTTGACATGGGGGAGACCCTTAAGGAGTGTGAAGGTGATCTTTTCCCTGTCAGAAAAATGGTGAACAGAGAAATAACCTTCTAGCAGATTTAACCATTTGTCTAGGGCATCTGCATCTATCTGACCTTCAAATACATGAATATCAAAATTAACTTGTACCTTGAAAGGCGAGGTGCCTCCAAAGTGGTCTCTTGATGAAGATGTGCTTGTTGTTATCGGTAGGAGTTGAAGGATGTGGGAAAAATTCTCCATCATTATGTCCCTCTATAGTGTGAGAGCTTGCTCAAGCAACAGATTAATAGAATCTTTTGCTCCGTCGATTTTGTTTTCTTCCGCCATGGAGGGTTTCTTGGGAATGTGAGAGAGATTTTCCTCAAGAGAGACAATCTCGAGATCCAACTTTCTATACTCGGACCTCATCAGGGACATGCACTAAAAAATGATCAAGAGAAGCCTGCTCTGATACCACTGATCCGGATTATTTTCAGCACGAAATGAGAGAGGATATATAATAAAGAAATGTACAGAGATATCTCGGATATCCAATAATATAACAAAAATGTATCATAGATGAAACCATAAACACAGAGATATAGTAATACACAATTTTCTATTAGTGAGCGAAAATGTACAAAGACTGTAAAAATACGGAGTGAAAGACTCGCTAGAATGGTGGCAGCTTATCTCTGAGAAAAGATGTGTCCACTACTCGCATTTACAAGAAGAAGATTTTACAATGAGGCTCCAAAGGCCCTTTTATCATAAAGAAAATCCATAACCCTAACCCCGGAAGATGAAAAGCCAACAGTTTTGTGGACCCTGTTTTGGGTAGTTTGTTGTATCAACTTCCCAGGGGCGTAACTTTGGCATACGATCTTCGTTTGGGGTGCACGATAGCTCGTTGGAAAGGTATAATCGAGGAGATTAATTTTAGGGGATCATTTAGAGCCTTTGTCTATCATTGAGAAGATCGATCTGGAAAAACCTTCATTTAGGCCCTCAAAAATGGCCCCAGAAATTAAAAACTGCTAAAAATAGTAAATTGCCAAAATTGTCAGAAAATTGTTTTGAGACAGTTGGAAGAGGTGGGTGGCCACTGATATCCACATGGATCATATGTGCTCCTCCCAGGTAGTTTTATAAACCATTATATCATCCAAATAAGCAATAACAAATGAATATAGATAAGGGCATAAAATATCAGCCATTAGTCTCATAAATTTAGTTGGCGCATTGCATAAACTGAATGGCATAACCAACCACTCAATCAAACCTTGCCTTGTCTTGAAGGTAGTATTTCAGGTATCTTCTTATTTGAATCGTACCTAGTGATATCCAGATTTAAAATCCAACTTAGTTATGCAATTGGCATGTTGCAGTTGGTTCAATAGATCATCGATCCTTGGCAGAGGGTATCGATTCTTCAATGTGATCTTGTTCAATGCCCTATAATCGATACGCATTCTCCAAGTCCCATCCTTCTTGGGTACAATTATTATGGGTGACCCACAAGGTGAAGTACTTGGTCAAATCACACCCTACTCCAAGAACTATTTTAATTGCTTCTTCACTTCATTCGCTTCTAGAATAGACCGTCTATACAGCCCAATATTCGGCAATGGGAAGTTTGGAAATAAATGTATTATGTGCTCCACATCCCTCTTGGGTGGTATCCCTTTAGTATCCTTGAACACTCCTATGTATTCCTGTAGAAACTCCTCCAATTGATGTTTATGTTCTCCAGTACACCTCTCCATGGATGCCTTCACTCTCATTGACTCATCATCAGACTTATTTTCTCTTAAGAAAATAAAAACATATTTCTTAGCAGAACTAATCAACTTCTTGGCTTGGTTGGCACTTACCAGTGAGATATTTGACTTTCCTTTATGCGCATTGATGATTTATGACTTCCCATCCTTGATCAGTCGGTATTGGTTGGCTCTTTGCATTAAGATTGCATCTGTCATATACATGTAAGGGATTCCAAACACTACTCCACATACGTCAAGGGGTACTACGTCTAATTCCACTTCATCAATATAATCAACACTTATAGAAAATTGAATCTTACATTGTTTCATTACCTTTATCTTTGCATCCTTGTTTACCCAACCCAATGGATTGGGGATAGAATGATTGTGAACCTCCAATCCAAGCTTGATGACCAGATCTGTTGCTATGAGATTATCTTGTGAACCAGAGTCAAACAGAGCATCTATCTTGATATTCTTGACTTGAACCTTGATGTGGAAGATCTTGGTCATCTCCTTCTCTTGTTAGTGATGAAGAATACTAGGGTTCACCTCCTTCTGCACAAATGTGTAGACAATATTTTCATCCACATCCGAGCTACTTTCAACCCGATTGCTTGAATTTTTGGCTAAAAGATTATTTTTCTTTCTATCCTTCTTATGATTCTTCGGGTTCAGCTTTGGATGCAGTTTCTAACATTTTTCCTCAGTGTGGCCATCAATGTTGCAATGGTTGTTGGGATATTTACACTGATGTGCAGTGGCTCATGTATTCTTATCTTTCCCCCCTTTACACTTCTTCTTTCCCTCCTTGGAAGCTTCGTGGTGCTCTTTCTACTTCGAACCACTTGGTTGCCCCTTCTTTTGGACTATTTTCTCTAGGTATTGTGCCTAGACACACGCCTCATCCATTGTCCTTGGATTGAAGAGCATGACTTGATTTCATAGATGAATGTGTAAACCCCCTGTTGTACCAGAGTCTGTACTTAAGGCTTAGAAGTATTGTGTCTAGGCATCCGAAAGTGGGTAAAGGGTAGAGAAGAGAGAAACGTCAACCTTTGGCAAGGGAAACTAGGGAAGATTTATGCGTTGGCATTGTCTAGCTTCCAACTGTTCCTGGATGTTTATATCCTGTTCAATCGTTGCCCATGAACGTTTGAGTTCAACCCGGGTAGTGGCTATTTTGAGAATAGTATCGAAAAGGTTTAAGGCAATGTGTGTTTGATTTGATAATACAGGTTCGATATTGGGCTGTGTTGGTACAGGGACAGTCATGGAGGACCAGTAAAATAAGAAAATTTCAGAGGGAAATTAAGTGATGTCTCAATTCGGTCGTATAAAAGAGAGTTTACAGTTTCAAGAATAAAACGGGATGCAAATCAAAGGCTCTTTCCCGTAACTGGGTTATATTTTAATAAAATGTATGAGGTGGGAGAAAACATTTAGTTGTCTATCGAGTAAGGCTCCTATCAAGGGAGAATCTCACGTATAAACAGAAGAAGAAAAATGTAAAGAAATCACCCGATGAAGCATAAAATATATATAGAATTCTGAAAGTGTTAACTAGTCTTATACCGGCTGATAGCTGGTACAGAGGAAAAACAGTAAACAATATAGAAAACCAAAATTCATTCACTATAGTAGAGGTTGTACTAAATTATAGCGAAGCATTCATCAGATGTGAATATGAAATGAAACGAAAAATGAGATACAAGAAAACAAACTCATAACACAGTCGTGACGCAATTGAGAATCTTCAGATTTGCTTTATATTAACTCTCAAAATGTAAAACCTTTGTTACAATCGACACAAATAGGTCCATACTTGGTTCTTTCTTTCTATGGTGTATTTATACAGTTTTACAATAAGATAGAATCTCAATCGTTGCAAAATTTTCAGTTATGATAGGGAGGAGAGCAATCGCTCCATTTCTTCTTCTCTGTCTTTACTTGGTGCCAGAAGCTTGTCCTCGTGCATGCTCAGTACAGGTGACACATCTTTCAACTAGCCGAGATATCAGTCGTGACAGTTCTACTTGACAACTAGCTTCAAAAGAGAAACAATCTCGGGCTAATTGTGGTAGCATGTCCTCCATCTGCCTGTCTACGATGTCGATAGCGCATAATTGTGCGCTTGGTTTAATCATACATTTGTCTATTTGGACTATGTCCACCATAGTCACTTGGGAGATCTCGGTTGAATCTCTTTCCTCTTTTTCATTTAAATCAAGTGAGATTCTTGCCATATTCATTTGAATCAATGCCTCAGCATTACCTCCGCTATCAATGCCTAGCAGATTACCATCTATAGAACTAAAGGCCTCTTCTAAGGAATTTGTTACCCTTTTGGCTTGCAACTTACCTTCTGAGATGTTGTGTTCCCATTCTTTCAATAGAATGTTTCCTCTGGTCTGCTCTGAAATGGTAAACCTGGGAGTACTTCCTGAATCCCTGTTGTTTGTAGCTATCACAACCTCTTGAAAGGCGACCCGTGCTGCTCCAGTTTCTCTTTCCCTAGCAGATAAATTCTCCAAAACTTGATTTACCAACAAACAGTTGTCCTGAATCACCTCTACTTTGGCAAGTAAATTCCGTTGGGCTGCAGAGACTCTACTCTGAATCTCCATCGCCTGGGATTGGAAAATCTCGATATTTATCACTTTTCTTTCGGCGATTTCCACCCTAGCCTGCAGCTGCTCGATCAAATCTTTTTGCTGGCCCGCTTGCATCTAACCATCCCAAACCACCAGTTGTGCTTGTGCGAGCTTAGTCTTGAGCAGCTCTATCTCATTTTTATCGGCCAACCTTACTTTCTCTATACCTACACTCGCCTGGCCTTTAGCAGTCTCTGCTATTGTGGCTAGTCTAGCTTTTAGGGTCTTGATGAGGCGATTTTTTTGCTTAAACTGGTTTTTCAAAACCCCGACTGAAAATTGGTTCGCTGTGGCATATGCACCTAATGTCCCAGCTATTTCTGTTGTGAACTGTTCATTCTTCTTGTCCTTCCCATCAGTCATAACTTTGTATTTCGTGACTGTCGATTCCCCTTCCTAGTAGAACTCTCTTACCACTGCCTTTCTTTTCTTATCGAAGAATAACTCATTTGGAGGGAGTTCTTCCACCCTTATAGGCCTCAAATCTTCATTGAAGATCCACCCTGCGTCAATATTTCCCTGAGTCGATTGCAAGGGAGTAACTGATGTGATAGGATCTCCGATTTGTTTCGCTGATGGTCCCGAAGTAGTAACCGGACTCTGCTTCTTCGGCGGGTCGGAAGTCTTTATCTCTACTTTCAGACTCTTAGTTTTCTCTTCCCCGTCCTGGTGTTTTTCTTGACCGGGAGTCGCATCCTTGGAGCCTTCGGCATCTTTTTGTTTCACCTCCGCTGTACTCGGCCTCTCACCCGGTAATACTGCGGGAAGACAACTGTGTCTATGTTCTTGGAATCTCAGAACATCGGCCCTCTCTTCAGGTGCCAATGTTTGGATCCGAGCTAAAATCTCGGCATAAGATCTTGCACCTCGAAAAATGTCAGCCGAGGGCGAATTTTGGTTCTCAAATCTCTTGAGCCCGCAACTGGCCAAATGATTACTCACGACCCTTTGCGGATCGTGCTTCTTGTATTCAATAAGGACAACCTTTAGGTCTTCCAGGGTTGTTGCCTCAGCTTTAGCATGCCCGAAATCCAATAAATAATATGAATTCAAATGAACAGGAAAAGGTGGCCATACCTTTTTTTAGTATCCCTTAAGCTCCTTGCTTATACCACCGATCACTGTTTGTCTAACAACCTCATGACAAGCCAGCCTGTTGGGAATGAATAATGGCAATGCATGCGGGGGAACAAAATCCCCGAAAACTCTGAGATATGAGAATTCAGCTTCTATATACCAGTCATCTATGCTGCTCAAATTTGTCACTATACTATCCGAGATCCTGGGTGGCGGGTGGCCGAAAATAGTTACATGCAGCAGTACCATCACCCAGTTGAAAATTTCATATATGAAATATGTCGCTTTGTTTTCCCACAATTTCGCATGATAGACATGGATGGGCTCGTCCTCTATTGGAGTCCAACTCTGGCTCATTAAGGGAAATGGTGTTAGAAATCACACGACGTCCATAATGTATGTAGACATAAAAAATGAAGAAATTTTTCCACTCTCTTTTTGTGCCCGATACTCCGTAACCCGGCTGGTCAAGCTATCAGACAGCATTTTCGCCCAGTCGAAAGAACATCCTTCGGCGACTCGAAATATTAGAGGCACCCATTGAAGAAAGAAATGTGAGGTGTCCTCTCTCCCGTATAATCTACATGTCATCATAGCTACATACTTGAACTGTGGTTCTAAGGAAGCTATTGAATATATACCATGAGTGTCTACCCTGAACTTCGTAGGGTGCGAAACCCAATCTCTTATTAAGCTAGACATGGTTTTTTCATACTGTACACATTCCTTATGTTTGAACTCATCCAAGAATTCAGCATCATATGTAAGGTCGGACGTTGTGGGCAACTTGTACATGGCTTACAGATGTTTAGGCCTGAAAGTACCGATGGTGACCTTCTGCTCATTCATGATGGTTTTGGTTGGTATGTCCACATGGTCCAGCGCCCATCGGACCATATCATAATAGGGGAGTAGTCGTGGCCTGGACGCTACTTTATGCATTCCGGATTGAATGACGATCTTATACTTGGTGGTTATGTCATCTTTTTCATTGTCGCTGGAATCATCGGAATAATCCACTAATTCGGCCTGCAGAACATCAGAGACGAATGACCAGTTCGGGACCGATTCGACACTTCGAGGTGAAGTATCAGCAACATTGTTTGAACCTTGTCTCGAAACCTCAACACTGGCTTTGGATGCTTTTCGCGAGGCCATGATTGGAGATCCTGCTTTAGCTCTTCTGCGATAAAAATATGTATACATACAGAAATTAGCTCACTGAGAAAGTGTGCTCTGTGTAATATAGAAATGCATTTGTTATAATGAATAACAGTTCTATATATATTCGAAAACTCAGTACTTTTTAGAACAGACCTATCAAATCATGTTTAGAAATAAATTTAGCAATAAAAACCCGATCTTTATTTGTCGATTCGCCTTATTTTTAATTAATGCCATAAATTTTGGTGGTTCGAAATGTCAGTTGGCATAAGGAGGGATTTAGACTGCTTCGTAAACTGTGCAAGCATCAAAACACGGAAGATATTGATTTGGCTTAATTAATCCAGTTTTACCGAAGTTAATTAATCTTTCGGTACTTGTTGTATCGGGAATTTTTATTTAACCCTTTGAACCTCTAACCCCCAAGATAGCGATGATTGATTTAGGTTAATAAAAATGTAATTGTGATTAGGCACTTAATTAATTACGTAATTATTTATATTCACCATATCGTGACTCCGAGCTTCGAAGGTAAGTTTCCGGGAAGTTTTTCTGCCGAGTCGCGAAACCGCGAGATCGCGATAATAAGTTTTAATTAAAAGGGAAGATAAACGCAGATTAAGTGTTTAATTAATTATGTTCGTGTCCTTATCGTGACTTCGCGACTCGGGCTTAGACAGTGTAGTTTTTTAAAAGAGAACATGTCGAGTGGCGAATTACCGACGGAACTTAACCATGGCTTAATTTTTTTCCTTTAACCTTGACACTGGTTACTAAAATAAGGACTTTGTGGTTTCGGCTATCGGGGTTATGACAATAAACTTTTGGATTTAGTGAACGTCGAGGCGTGAAAACCCGATGATGTTTAATCATGATCTAGGAAAACTTTACTCCCGTTACTGACCTAGGGTAAAATTTTAAAGCGATTTCGTTGTTTCGTTGCTCAGGACTCGTGAACTACATGATCTATAGCATCCAACGTGCGAAATCCCGAGGTAGAAAAAAAGGAGGAAAAAAATTTGCCGAAAAGTAGAACTCACCTCGAGAGTACAATAATCATCGTTGCTTGCGTGATAAGACCTCAGAGATTTTGAAACCACAGACGAAAAATACGAAAACCATCTTTCGATTTCGAGCATTGAGACATGAAATTTGAGACGGGCTAGAAAAAAAAAAGGCGGCTCCAACATAGGCTCCAACTAGGGATCTCGTTTTCTTGTAAGACGGGAAGAACAGTAGACCACGTGCCAATATTGGGTAAATGGACTCAATAGCTTCAATCAGGCGAAAAGGTTCCTGAGAACAGGGTATCGAAGGGGGAAAGAGACTTCATGTTTTACCTTGAAAAGCTTTTCAAACTCAGATACTCTTTTTAAATTTAGTCTTAGTCCCTTTCACGACTTCCCCTTTCCCGTTACCAAATTCAGGTCTGCCTTAATATAATCAAAACAGTTCTAGGAGACCCAACAGATCTTATGGCTATCAGCTTGCATCAAAAGAAGAAGATTATATGTTTTTAATTAGGAAGTCCCATCTGAACTTGGGATGTAGATCAGGTTTTTAGAAAGAATTGGTTACTAAAGTAGAGTGATATTCATGTATAAAAGCCTTACAGATATCTCAAATATTGCTTCATTGCCAGCGAGCCTGTTCAGTACCCCGGTGAAGTCATCTGGACCCTTTTACTGAATTTCCTTTCACCACTTCGGAATATATTTATGCATTTAAATGTTGAGACGAGGGCAATCATTTCTGAATTTCCTTTCATCGTCTCTTGGACTAGATGGGGGCAATCATTTATGAATTTCCTTTCACCACCTGTCTTATAATTTGCTTTTTAGAGCGCGAAGATGGGGGCAATCAGTTTGTATCAGGGCTGATATCTGTGTAATATTTTGCATTATAGGTATGTCAACTTACTTTGATTACTCGGTACCAACCTTCCCTTGACCTTCACAACACCTTCGTTCTCAGGGAAAAAAGGGAAAATAAATTTTTTAGGGCATTCTATTTGAGCAAGCCTCAATTCTCTGATATTGTTGAAAAACCTAGGAAAGTTAGAATCACTTTAAGTGTCCCTTCGTTTAGCAGGGGATCGAGGAGTTGTGAAGACCCGTTTTCTTTCCACAATCTGCTTTGAGGCCCACGAGGTTGAAACGAAGACTCTAATCCCTTCTTATGTGAAACGGAAAGATGTTGACTTTTTTAGAAGGTAAACCCGAAGATAGAAAAGGGTGACAGGTGGTGACTTACAAACATGAAAATACAGAGGTCAAAAATCAAAACTGACTCTTGTAGATCTTTTTTTGGGGTACTTTACTTCGGCTGACTGCTTTTAATTTGAGTGAATCGTTTAATTTGTCTTATTTTTTCGTGGACGATCAAACAAAGAAACAACTATGTTATTTATCAATTCAGACGATGTTGCTATTTGAATGAGGTTACCTCGGTTTTCTTTAATAGTCCTTTAGAACATGTCCTTTAGGAAATCTCATCTTTACCTTTTCGTTTCAATTTCTTTGCATAATATAAAAATCTTAGGTATCACCTGTTTAAGCCGATTTATTTCTGACACCAACTTTTGGTCTACTTCTCTTGCTTGTTTTGTGTGCAGCTGGAATCCTGTAAGAGGCAAATACGAAGGTTATCGGGGCTATCCGAAAGGTGTCAAAAGTTCATGAAAGAAAAAGAAAATCAAAGCAATGTGTAAATGAAAAATATATATATGTATACAAAATATATATTTAAATATACAAAATTTCTTATGTTTTTTTTTTTTTTTTTTANTGTTATGTCATATAATGCTTAAGATAATGCCCGTTGAAGGGGGCGTTGAGAATTTCACCGTCTATATTTTCCAGTAGGAAAGGATTTTTTCCTTCTAGAGCCGAGACTTTGAATGGCCCATACCAGAGGTGGTCAAATTTACCATGTTTTGTTGCTTCTTCCCTTCTTGCATCCCACCTTAATACTAAATCACCTGGGAGGAAATGTCTGTCCTTTGCTTTGCGGTCGAATAATGCCTTCATGTCATCTTGGTATTTCTACAACTTTTCATCTACTTTGACTCTATGTTGTTGAACCTCAATCAGCTGATTTATTCTCCTGGTGACATGATTGGGTTCTTCATTTTGATCTTGCCATAACTTCATCACTGGAAGTGTTAGGTTTATAGGTAGCACTGCATCTGTCCCATATACCATCTAAAAAGGAGAAATGTCGATAGACCTTTTTGTGCTTATGCGATTCGCCCACAAGGCATATTTTAAATGCACATGCTAAGACCTTTTGTTTTCATCCAATACCTTCTTGATTATATTTACCAGGCTCTTGTTAGATGACTCGACCAATCTGTTTCCCTGGGGGTAATATGCTATGGAATGGCCAAGAACGATGTTATACTTTTGAAAGAAGCTGATCATAGCCATAGATTTAAAGGCTTGGGCATTGTCTGTACCTATCTTTCGGGGGCAACCAAATCTAGACAAAATATTTTCTTCTAAGAAATCAATTACCACCGAGTCTGCTACCCTTTTGGTTGGAATGGATTCCACCCATTTAGTAAAATAATATGTTGCGGTTAAGATCCACTTGTGTTGACCACTGGAATGGGAATTAATCTCGCTTATGAAGTCTAGACCCCATTGCTGAAATGGGGCTTAAGCTTTAACTGGAACTAAAGGCAGTGTCGGGAGCTTTTGTTTACCTGCAAATAGTTGACAAGGGTTGCAGGCTCGGACTTTAGCATTAACGTCCGAGAAAAGATTTGGCCAGTAGTACCCAGCCCTCAGAATTTTGTAAGTCGTAGCTCTCCAAGCATGATGCCCCCCACGGACTCCCTCATGAAATTCTTCTATAACCCGCTGAGTTTCCGATTCGACTAAACAGACTAACAGGAAACCGAGTGGATCTTTCCAATATAGCTGACTTTCAACGATACAATATTTAACCGCATGAAGTTTTAAGGTCCTGGTTTTTTATGGTGATAGCTCATTTGGGCATTTTAGAGTTAGCATATATGACACTATGTCTTTGTACCAGCCTGATGATATGAACTTCTCTTTGATCTTGTTTGGACCTGTTTCCTCATCATCTCGTTTAGGTTCATGTCTTCGTCACCTTCCTGCAGGCAATTGATATCTAGGGCTCTGAAATTCGACTCAGCTAAGAGTTTGGCCAGGCCTTGCCCTTTTATTAATTTGGTCGGTTTGACTTCCAGATCAAATTCTTGGATTTTGGCGAGCCATCGCCCTCTTTTTCCATCGTTGTCTGGTTGTACCAAAATGTCTTTCACAGAACTGGTAGGTACGTACACAATTATATTTGAGTGTAGTACATATGTTTTGAATGCCTTTAATGCTTTTACCATGGCGTACGCTTGTTTTTCTATTATATCATACTTCAGTTCTGCATCTCTAAGGCTCTTGCTGAAAAAGGCAATCGGTTGTTCGAAACCTTCTTCGTTCTTTTGTAGGAGCACCGCGGCGATAGTGTGTTCAGAGGCAAATGAGAAAATAAGAAAATCTTTTAGATAGTCGGGGCTTGCTAACACAGGTGCCTCACTTATGACTTTCTTAATATGTGTGAACGATGCTTTGGCCTCAGTTGTCCATTTTACTTCGCTGTCCTTTTTCAACATACCTGTGATCAGTTTTACAATCTCAGCGAAATTCGGGATAAATCTTCGTAAAAAAATTATTTTACCTAAGAAAGATTGAATTTCTTTTACATTTCTGGGAATATTTATAGTATCTATTGCTTCAATCCTCTTAGGATCAATCATGATTCCATCCCTAGATACAATATGACCCAAAAGCTTACCTTCCCGCATGGCGAAATGTGATTTATTTGGATTTAAAGATAGACCAAACCTGCGGCATTTTTTGAAAGTCTGTTTAAGATGTATCAAGTGTTCTTCGTCGGTTTTAGAGAAAACCGTCAAATCGTCGAGATAAATGACTACAAACTTATCCCTTTCACCGATGAAAGTGATGTCCATAGCGTGCTGGAACATGGCCCCTGCATTCATCAAACCAAAGGGAATTTTATCATACATGAACGTACCCCATGGTGTGGTGAAAGCGGTTTTTTCTCTATCTTGTTCATTCATGGCGATTTGATTATAACCAGAGAACCCGTCAATCATAGACATTCGGTTGGCTCCAACTACCTTTTCTAGCACATGGTCCATTTTGGGCAACGAATAGTTTTCCTTAAGGGACGACTTATTCAAATTTTTGAAATCCACACATAGTCTGATTTCCCCATTCTTTTTCCTGACCGGGACCAAGTTTGCTACCCAGTCTGAATATCTCAAAGGTACTATTATTTTCACGTCTAAAAGTTTCCTAACTTCTTTTTTGATCACAGGTAACAAAATGGGGTTGATCTGTCTAAGATTTTTCCTAAATGGTTTGACCCCAGGATTTATAGGTATCTTGTGATCAATTACGGAAGTGTCGTATGTTCTTAACTCATCATAAGACCAGGCGAAAACATCTTTATACTATTTGAGTAGGTCTTTATACTTAATTTTTATTTTGGGAGGGAAGAAATTGGATATTTATACCATCCTGGATTCTTCTTTGGTTCCTATATCACAATCCTCCACTTCTTCTGGTTGGGGTTGTAAGGAGGATTTCACAGGTATGTCATTTTGATCAAAAAGTATTTCCAAAGGAATCAATCCTTTCGAAATCTGGTTGTTTTTAAGGACCAGCATGTGATGATCTGAGATTTTGTCTCGGAAATCTTTAGGATCTTCCCCTTCTTGCATGATCCATATCGAGTCATTTTGATTTTCTTGGTCTGCATGAGTTTCAGAAAAATCGTCTACTGCTTCAAGAAACTTCTTAATTTGTTCGTCATCCTCAAAGACCTGCCAGTGTTGGATATTGTCTGGTATAGATGGTCTGTGTCTGATCTCTATGTGATACTTCAGTTTGAAAGTCATGGGAGGAGAGAAGGTTGAAGTTGTTTTAGCTAATGCATCAGCATGTAAGTTCTCTGCGTGTGGGATGAAATGGACATTTACAGATGAGAAAAGTTTTCCATCAGATCCCAGGCACAATTCTTGTATGATCTTAATCTGGGATGCTTGGCTTGGTACTGCCGATTTATTTTTTTGACTATTAACTCTGCATCTCCGTATACCTCTAGGTTATTTATTTTTAGCTTCTTGGCAGCCTCTAATCCTAAGACCAATGCTTCATATTCACATACGTTGTTAGTATAATCTATATCCCACTGTAGTCTATAAGAAAAATGAACAACGAACTTTCCTTCGGGAGCCACTAAAAGCACTCATGCACCAACCCCTTCACAAGATGAGGCACCGTCAAAATACATTTTCCAGACACTGGTGCTACACAAATCCTCTGTCATGTAACTTGACTCTTCCTGCTCTATATCGTTTTCCTCCGGACAACCATCTAGACCGTCATCAAAAGATAAGATACAATTTCCTAAATCTTGATCCGCAATGTAAATAGGGAAATTGTTCGGGTTTTGAGGGTCGCTTACTGTATATGCTAACCTCGTTTCTCTGTACAACCGAGTGAATTTCCCACCAAACATAGGAATTGTGGCGAATGTCATATCCAATTGAAGAGAACCCCCCAGCTTGGCTCACCATGACCTAGACAACAGTAAGCCATACTTAGGGGGAATATCAGCAATAACCACATCCATCAAGATACTCTTAACTGGGACCTGTGCCAGGGTAACTACTAAGTCCTTTATCATTCCCATACACTTAACCCTTCTCGAATCAAAAGAGTAAAGATCTCCATAAGGTCTGGTGATTTGGAGACCCAATTTGTCCATAATAATCTTAGGCATAACGTTATGGGAGGCTCTGGAGTCTAACATGCAATTATGTAGAAATTGATCATATACATTTAAAGTGATATAAAATGGAGCTATAGTGTCTTTGGCCCCTTCAAAATGTGGACCAAAGGTGATGTTAGGTTTTTCATCCTCCAGGTTTAAAACGTTAGACTGGCTTTCTATCTCTGAGACACCCATCACTTTGGTAATTTGCTTCCGATAAACAGGGTTCTTTGCTAATTCTACCAGAGGGATTGGTATCTTAATTTTATTTATCTCCTTTTCAAAACTGAAAGCTCCGCTCACCTTGTCTGTTTCTTTAGTTGAGACTTCTGAATCCTTCCTTTCCGACTTATTCGTCTGGACCGCTTTATTACTCATGGTCTTGGTTGAAAGCGTAATTTTATTAGCCGTTTCGGTTCCTTGTGCTTGGGTCTCAACTTTTCCCACTTCGGACTCTTGTGTGCTTACTACTTTCGTTTTGTTGTTGGGTAATAAGGTCTCTTCCGGAGTAGGCTCATAAGTTTGACCTCTTTGGAGGATTTTCTTGGGTTGAGTAGTTGGGATGGGCTTACTCTTAGATCTTAAGTTGTACTTAGGTTGGATCTCAGCCATTATCATTTCAGTTCCTTGTTGAGATTCACAAAGGTCAGTATGATCACTTTCTTCACCCTTATTCGACGGTTGTTGAGTGTTTAGAGATTTCTCATAATCTTCTCTAGTCAGATACGGTTGTGTGCAGTCATCACCGAAGTTCAAGACATCATTATCCGAATCTCCGAAATCTTGAAGATCATTCGCTCCTATAAAAATTTCGCTCTTTAGGGGGGCTTGTATTTTTTTATCTTCGTTTTTTATCTGTCTTTGTTGGTTCGGGGGGTTGGGGTTCCTCTTGAAATCCTTTTTGGGGAAAGAATCAGCTTTGGCCTGTTTGAGCTCCATTCTGGATATTTTATTAGACAGTTCTTTAATTATTCTGGCCATATCGTCTACCCTATCATCTGTGGATCTATTAGACCCTGACGGACCTGCTTGTTCTCTAAAGCGTTTAGTTTCTCAGTTTCTCATTTCTACTTTAGATTTAAGCTTACCAAAAGCCATCATATTCAACTCAATCTCTACAGCGTCGTCCTACATTCAGTTTAGAGTGGCTCCTCTTCTTTCTCGCAAAAGGAGTGCAAAATCTGGATCGAAAGCCCCTGCGAAAGTTACTTTGGTCGCGGGTTGGGACGGTTTAACCTCGGCTGGGATTTTGTTATATAGTTTGTTGAATCTTTGAATAAATTCCATGACTGTTTATGAATTCTTTTTTCTTAAGGACCCAAATTCGGTTAAATAATATAGGTGGTCTTTTCTCTCGCCCCATTGTCTGAGGAAAGCATCTTCCAAGGCGTCATAAGACAAGATAGATGTTGCAGGTAGACTCTGAAACCAAGTTCGGACCTGGCCTTCGAAGGTTTGGACAAGAAGTCTCGAATACACGTCCTCATGTTCAATACCTAGGATGTCTGTGAATTGATCAAAGAAATTAATATGTTCAGTTGCGGTCAGATATCCCTCCCCAATGAATTTTGGCAAATTTTTTATATAATTTTCAGGAAGGTCGTGCATAGGAACGGGCAATACCAAGGGAGTGTATCTTGTTGCAACTTTCGCAAACACTCTGGGAGGGGGGGTAGGCCCTTGGCCTCCAGCTCCTCCTATAGGAGCTCCTCCCCCTCCTCTTCCGATAAACCCTCCACCTCCTCCTCCGGCGGCTGCCATTGTTATTAGTGGAAAGTCGTAAAGGGGGTTTCGAAAAATTAAAAGTGGATCTTTCTTTTCTTCATGAAGAGGAAAATTCGACGATGAATGATAAGGAAAGTGAGGACTTGGTTCCTCATATTTGCAAGAGACGAAATCAAGAGAACCGACAGGTGTGGAAACCAAATGTGTAACACACTCTTCAGAATCTGGTGAGGTCGGGAAATTTAACTGAAGGAAAGATGGTATGTCCACTGTCGACGAACTTTCAAGAGGGCCCTTTCCTTTGTGTACTAAGGGGATTGTCGGATGAATCTCACTCCTAACTTCAGAGCAGTTTGTTGTTAGATATTTAATATCAAAGAGAGGATTGCATGAAGTGGAAGGTTCAGAAGAACTCTTAGTCTTCAATTGTGAGGGTTTAAGTTTGTAAACTGTAATGGTTGGCTTAAGAGAGCCTCTCGCCTTTAGAATCTTCTCAGGATCGGTAACGGGTGTAATCTGCTTACCATCCGGGTTTTGTCTAGTATTCCTTCGACCGGATGCGAGTTTATTATTCGTGGAGTCGCCAAGTGAAAAATTGGAAAGCCCTAAAAAAAGGTGTGTACTCTTTCTTCACTATCAAAGGGTAACACTTTCAACGAAAAACAAATGTCGTTTTCCCAAGGAAAAATATTTTGTAACTTCGGTCCCTGGCAACGGCGCCAAAAAGATGTTGTTCTAGAGTCTGTACTTAAGGCTTAGAAGTACAGTGTCTAGGCATCCGAAAGTGGGTAAAGGGTAGAGAAGAGAGAAACGTCAACCTTCAGCAAGGGAAACTAGGGAAGATTTCTGCGTTGGCGTTGTCTAGCTTCCAATTGTTCCTGGATGTTTATATCTTATTCAATCGTTGCCCATGAACGTTCGAGTTCAACCCGGGTAGTGGTTGTTTTGAGAATAGTATCGAAAAGGTTTAAGGCAATGTGTGTTTGATTTGATAATCCAGGTTCGATATTGGGTTGTGTTGGTACAGGGACAGTCATGGAGGAACAGTAAAATAAGAAAATTTCAGAGGGAAATTAAGTGTTGTCTCAATTCGGTCGTATAAAAGAGAGTTTACGGTTTCAGGAATAAAATGAGATGCAAATCAAAGGTTGTTTCCCGTAACTGGGTTATATTTTAATAAAATGTATGAGGTGGGAGAAAACATTTAGTTGTCTATCGAGTAAGGCTCCTATCAAGGGAGAATCTCACGTATAAACAAAAGAAGAAAAATGTAAAGAAATCACCCGATGAAGCATAAAATATATATAGAATTCTGAAAGTGTTAACTAGTCTTATACCGGCTGATAGCGGGTACAGAGGAAAAACAGTAAACAATATAGAAAACCAAAATTCATTCACTATAGTAGAGGTTGTACTAAATTATAACGAAGCATTCATCAGATGCGAAGATGAAATGAAACGAAAAATGAGATACAAGAAAACAAACTCATAACACAGTCGTGACGCAATTGAGAATCTTCAGATTTGCTTTATATTAACTCTCAAAATGTAAAACCTCTGTTACAATCGACACAAATAGGTCCAGCCTTGGTTCTTTTTTTCTATGGTGTATTTATACAGTTTTAAAATAAGATAGAATCTCAATCGTTGCAAAATTTTCAGTTATGATAGGGAGGAGAGCAATCGCTCCATTTCTTCTTCTCTGTCTTTATTTGGTGTTAGAAGCTTGTCCTCGTGCATGCTCAGTACAGGTGACACATCTTTCAACCAGCCGAGATATCAGTCGTGACGGTTCTGCTTGACAATTGGCTTTAAAAGAGTAACAATCTCGGGCTAATTGCGGCAGCCTGTCCTCCATCTGCCTGTCTACGATGTCGATAGTGCATAATTGCGCGCTTGGTTTAATCATACATTTGTCTATTTGGACTATGTCTGCCATAGTCACTTGGGAGATCTCAGCTGAATCTCTTTCCTCTTTTTCATTTAAATCAAGCGATATTTTTGCCATATTCATTTGAATCAATGCCTCGGCATTACCTCCGCTATCAATGCCTAGCAGATTACCATCTATAGAACTAAAGGCCTCTTCTAAGGAATTTGTTACCCTTTTGGCTTGCAGCTTACCTTCCGAGATGTTGTGTTCCCATTCTTTCAATAGAATGTTTCCTCTGGTCTGCTCCAAAATGGTAAACCTGGGAGTACTTCCTGAATCCCTGTTGTTTGTAGCTATCACAACCTCTTGAAAGGCGACTCGTGCTGCTCCAGCTTCTCTTTCCCTAGCAGATAAATTCTCCAAAACTTGATTTACCAGCAAACAGTTGTCCTGAATCACCTCTACTTTAGCGAGTAAATTTCGTTGGGTTGCAAAGACTGCTCCGAATCTCCATTGCCTAGGATTGGAACATCCTGATATTATCACTTTGCTTTCGGTGATTTCCACCCTAGCCTGCAGCTGCTTGATCAAATCTTTTTGTTGGATCGCTTGCATTTGACCATCACGAACCTCCAGTTGTGCTTGTTCGAGCTTATTCTTGAGCAGCTCTATCTCATTTTTATCGGCCAACCTTGCTTGCTCTATACCTACACTCGCCTGGCCTTTGGCAGTCTCTGCTGTTGTGGCTAGTTTAAGTTGGTTTTTCAAAACCCCGACTGAAAATTGGTTCGCTGTGGCATATGCACCTAATGTCCCAGCTATTTCTGTTGTGAACTGTTCATTCTTCTTGTCCTTCCCATCATTCTTAACTTTGTATTTCTTAACTGTCGATTCCCCTTCCTGGTAGAACTCTCTCTTTACCACTGTCTTTCTTTTCTTATTGAAGAAGAACTCATTTGGAGGGAGCTCTTCCACCCTTATAGGCCTCAACTCTTCATTGAAGATCCACCCTGCGTCAATATTTCCCTGAGTCGATTGCAAGGGAGTAACTGATGTGATAGGATCTCCGATTTGTTTCGTTGATGGTCTCGAAGTAGTAACCGGACTATGCTTCTTCGGTGGGTCGAGAGTCTTTATCTCTGCTTTCGGACTCTTAGTTTTCTGTTCCCTGTCCTGGTGTTTTTCTTGACCGGGAGTCGCATCCTTGGAGCCTTCGGCATCTTTTTGTTTCACCTCCGCTGTACTCGGCCTCTCACCCGGTAATACTGCAGGAAGACAACTGTGTCTATGTTCCTGGAATCTCAGAACATCGGCCCTCTCTTCAGGTGCCAATGTTTGGATCCGAGCTAAAATCTCGGCATAAGATCTTGCACCTCGAAAAATGTCATCCGAGGGCGAATTTTGGTTCTCAAATCTCTTGAGCCCGCAACTGGCCAAATGATTACTCATGACCCTTTGCGGATCGTGCTTCTTGTATTCAATAAGGACAACCTTTAGGTCTTCCAGGGTTGTTGCCTCCGCTTTAGCATGCCCGAAATCCAATAAAGAATATGAATTCAAATGAACAGGAAAAGGTGGCCATACCTTTTTTTAGTATCCCTTAAGCTCCTTGCTTATACCACCGATCACTGTTTGTCTAACAACCTCACGACAAGCCAACCTGTTGGGAATGAATAATGGCAATGCATACGGGGGAACAAAATCCCCGAAAACTCTGAGATATGAGAATTCGGCTTCTATATACCAGTCAGCTATGCTGCTCAAATTCGTCACTATACTATCCGAGATCCTGGGTGGCGGGTGGCCGAAAATAGTTACATGCAGTGGTACCATCACCCAGTTGAAAATTTCATATACGAAATCTGTCGCTTTGTTTTCCCACAATTTTGCATGATAGACGTGGATGGGCTCATCCTCTGCTGGAGTCCAACTCCAGCGCATTAAGGGAAATGGTGTTAGAAAGCACATGGCGTCCATAATGTATGCAGACATAAAAAATGAATAAATTTTTCCGCTCTCTTTCTCCGCCCGATACTCCGTAACCCGACTGGTCAAGCTATCAGACAGCATTTTTGCCTAGATGAAAGAATAGCCTTCAGCGACTCGAAATATTAGAGGCACCCATTGAAGAAAGAAATGTGGGGTGTCCTCTCTCCCATATAATCTACATGTCATCATAGCTACATACTTGAACTGTGGTTCTAAGGAAGCTATTGAATATATACCATGAGTGTCTGCCCTGAACTTCGCAGTGTGTGAAACCCAATCTCTTATTAAGCTAGACATGGTTTTGTCATACTGCACACATTCCTTCTGTTTGAACTCATCCAAGAATTCGGCATCATATGTAAGGTCGGATGTTGTGGGAAACTTGTACATGGCTTGCAGATGTTCAGGCCTGAAAGTCCCGATGGTGATCTTCTGCTCATTCATGATGGTTCTGGTTGGTATGTCCACATGGACCAGCGCCCATCGGACCATATCATAATAGGGGAGTAGTCGTGGCCTGGCCACTACTTTATGCATTCTGGATTGAATGACGATCTTATACTTGGTGGTTATGTCATCTTTTTCATTGTCACTAGAATCATCGGAATAATCCACTAATTCGGCCTGCAGAACATCAGAGACGAACAACCAGTTCGGGACCGAGTCGACACTTCGAGGTGAAGTATCAGCGACGTTGTCCGAACCTTGTCTCGAAACCTCAACATTGTCTTTGGATGCTTTTCGCGGGGCCATGACTGGAGATCCTGCTTTAGCTCTTCTGCGATAAAAATACGTATACATACAGAATTTAGCTCGCTGAGAAAGTGTACTCTGCGTAATATAGAAATGCATTTGTTATAACGAATAAAAGTTCTATATATATTCGAAAACTCGGTACTTTTTAGAACAGATCTATCAAATCATGTTTAGAAATAAATTTAGCAATAAAAACCCGATCTTTATTTGTCGATTCGCCTTATTTCTAATTAATAACATAAAGTTTGGTGGTTCGAAATGTGAGTTAGCATAAGGAGGGATTTAGACTGCTTCGTAAACTATGCAAGCATCAAATCACGGAATATACTGATTTGGCTTAATTAATCCAGTTTTACCGAAGTTAATTAATCTTTCGGTACTCGTTGTATCGGGAATTTTGCTTTAACCCTTTGAACCTCTAACCCCCGAGATAGCGATGATTGATTTAGGTTAATAAAAATGTAATTGTGATTAGGTGCTTAATTAATTACGTAATTATTTATATTCGCCATATCGCGACTCGGAGCTTCGAAGGTAAGTTTCCAGGAAGTTTGCCTGCCGAGCCGCGAAACCGCAAGATCGCGACAATAAGTTTTAATTAAAAGGGAAGATAAACTCGGATTAAGTGTTTAATTAATTATGTTCGTGTCCTTATCGTGACTTCGCGACTTGGGCTTAGACAGTGTAGTTTTTTAAAACAGAACACGCTGAGTGGCGAATTGTCGACGGAACTTAACCATGGCTTAATTTTTTTCCTTTAACCTTGACACGGGTTACTAAAATAAGGACTTTGTGGTTTCGGCTATCGGGGTTATGACAATAAAATTTTGGATTTAGTGAACGTCGAGGCGTGAAAACCCGATGATGTTTAATCGTGATCTAGGAAAACTTTACTCCCGTTACTGACCTGGGGGAAAATTTTAAAGCGATTTCATTGTTTCGTTGTTCGGGACTCGTGAACTACGTGATCTATAGCATCCAATGTGCGAAATCCTGAGGTAGAACAAAAGGGGAAAAAAATTTGCCAAAAAGTAGAACTCACCTCGAGAGTACAATAATCATCGTTGCTTGCATGATAAGACCTCAGATATTTTGAAACGACAGACGGAAAATACGAAAACCATCTTTCGATTTCGAGTATTGAGACATGAAATTTGAGACTGTTGTGGGGTATTCTACCCTACGGACTAACAAGCTAGGGTTTTGAGCTTGTACGCAGATCATTACCCTTAAGACTTAACTTTTAACCTTCTACCCAAGATCTCAACCCCTTTTTCATGCAAACATGGGAAGAATCGACTCACCTTTTTAACGATGATTGAAGTAGATCCTCCGTTGAGCCTTATATTTCCTTGTTGTTGTTGCCCCTTCCACAAAGCTTCCTGCAATCAAGGTAAGACTACACATGCATGCTACTAATCTACTAGAGGGTTAGAAATAACACATAAATCAAATAACATAGATGAGATTCATGAACTTGGGACGGG
>SNQJ01S0084209.1:0-34660 GCA_010110895.2 Picea sitchensis
GGGTGGTTGATGCCCTTAGTAGAAGTATGAAAGTAGTTCACTTGGCAGTTGTAAGCACCAGTGAATCAGACATCAAAGAGAGATTCAAAAGTGCACAAGAAACAGATGCGCTTTTCAAGACTGTGGCATCATACCTAAAGAAAGAGCCCACGGGGATGAACTATGAAGGCTATCAGATGCTTAATGGTGGCTTGCAGACTTACAAGGAAAAATTCTATATTCTGAATTGTGACTACTTAAAGAGGTTCATAATGGATGAACTACACAAAAGACCATATATTGGTCATCTTGGTTATCAGAAAATGATCACGGCCACTAGGAAACTACTTTATTGGCCCGGAATGAAAAGGGACATAGTTGAATACTTAGCTAAGTGTCTATAATGTCAGCAAGTCAAGGCAGAGCACCGACACCTAGCAAGGTTGTTTCAACCCCTACCAAAACCCGAATGGAAATGGGAAACCATATCCATGGATTTCATCACAAGATTACCAAGATCAACCAAACAGAATGATTCCATCATGGTAGTTGTGAACAAACTGAGCAAGGTCGCTCACTTCATACCCGTCAAGTCAACTTGCAAGGAAATATATGTTTCCATCATTTTCATGAAAGAGATATTTAGACTGCATGGCATGCCTAAGGAAATTATATCTGACAGAGATACAAAATTTACTTCAAACTTTTGGAAATCTTTGTTTGTTGGTTTTGAAACAAAATTTCTCTTTAGTACAGCCTATCACCCTCAAACTGATGGGCAGACAGAGAGGGTGAACCAAGTGTTAGAAGACATGTTGAGGATGCATGTAATGCATCAACCCAAGAGGTGGGAGAACTACCTACCACTAGTATAATTTTCCTACAACAATGGCTATCAAGAGTCATTAAAAATGAACCCTTTTGAAGCCCTCAATGGAAGACAATGCAACATTCCAATCAATTGGAACAACCCAGTAGGCTGAGTTACAATCGGGCCATATATGATAAAGGAAATGGAATAGTAAGTAATTCAGATGAGACAAAATCTGAAGATAGCCTGGGATAGAAAAAAGAGCTATGCAGACATGAAAATGACTCCTATAGAGTTCAAAGAATGGGATCATGTGTATCTCTGAGTTAGACCTAGGAAAATCTCTTTGAGGATGGGAGCTTGTGCCAAGTTGGAACCTTGGTATTATGTACCCTTTGAATTTTTGGATAGAGTAGGACCAGTAGCCTATCGGCTATCACTTCCTCTGACAGTGAAGGCACGTAATGTTTTCCATGTTTCTTTATTAAAGAAGTATGTACATGATTCTAATCCTATTATTGACTAGTCTGTGATTCAGGTGGAACCCGAGGGAGAATTCCTACCAGAACCTTAATGCATAATAGACAAGAAGGAAACCCCACTTAGGAACAGAACCACTGCATAGGTCAAGGTGCAATGGAAACACTTTGGCCCAGATGAGGCTACATGGGAAATGGAGGATGCCATGAAACAGACATATCCATTTTTGTTTACTTATGTACATACATAGCACATTGGTAGATAGAACATCGAGGACGATGTTCCTTTAAGGGGGAGGGGATTTTAATACCCATGTTTCCCCCAGTTTGTAAATATAACTATAACTGGACAAGAGACTGTGGCAGACTAAATATGTGTGAATGTTTGATTTGATGAACCTTTGTAGAAAATGGTCAATGTATGAAATTTTTTTTATTAATAGAAATTGGATATGTGTTGCACAATTGTTGAAAGGGGAGAGTTTTCCAAGATAGGCCATGGATGATATGAGAGAGATGGTGAGGGAAACCAAGAATGGTTGAGATGACCCTCACCAAACTAGTACCTACTGGGTGTAATTTCTCAACATACCTCTGACCCACAAATTAATTACCAATTAGGATGGTAGTTGGAAGGCCATCCTCAAGAGTTAATGAGGAGATGGGGTAGGGTACCCATCTGTAAGGCTTCCATTCCTGACCACAAGTTGGGGACTCAGACCCACGCAACCTTGTTGAGGAAGGCAAGAAAGGAATTAATTTAGGGGACAAAGATAGATCTGCAAGAAAGCAGAGTAGAGAAAACAATCTCTAGAAGAGAAGAGAGCATGTTTTTTCTGACTCTAGAGTTGAGAGAAAAGATGAGAAGTAAGGTCGTTTTGGCTTAAAGAAGCCATGGGCAGGGTTTCGCTACAAGATGATAAATGAGGCTAACGAGTGACTGGGAAAGTGCCCATGCATACCTCCTTTCTTGGAGTAGAGAAAATCAATTTCCAATATCCTATGGGAGGAGGAGAGTAACATCTGTCCCTGACTGTTGTGGAGAAAGGAGAAAGAATATCTCTCAGAGCATCATGGTCTAGCTCGAGGGTGTCCAGTGGTAAATCCATCAGGAGTGGTTGTGCCTATGGTTGGGAGGAAACAGACACCCCTTTCAGCAGTCGCTTCACATTTTCTAGTTCTGATAAGTATTTTCATACTCTATGTAATATATATTGGATGTGATGATTGAATGTTTGTGTTTATGGTTAAGTCTTGTAGTGTTTGATCAGTTATTCGAAATGTTCATTTGCTTCTGTAAATTGTTATATTTACATGGTATTTGATTTACCTCAGTTTATCCATTAGAGAGTTATGGGATGTGAATCTGCAGAACAGTCGGAGTAGGATTAACTCAAACGTCTAAGTCTTGTTGACCCTTCGAGTTTACCTTAGCGGGAATTTCAAGTTCAACTCTGTGGGAGAAGGATATTTCCTTCAGACTATCCACCCATGTGACTGAGGGCTCATATCCATAGCCTTCATCAACTCTTGACTAAGAGCTGAGTGCAGCCTGGAATCCAAATATGACCCCATATGACCTAGGGTTGGTAACCCCTTGCTAAGCCTGAAAGAAGCAAAGCTACTTTGGCTTCGGGACTTCGGGACTTATGACTCCACAACCCTCGAAAATAGCTGAAGGCTGAAGTTGTGAATTGATGAGGGTCATAGATCTGGGGATCCAGTGAAGACCTCTCTCAGCCGTTAGATCGAACTTAGGAAGGGTAGCGCTAAGTACTTCGATGAAGTTCCACTTCAAGAGAATAGGAGTGGTCTAGCGCTAAAAATATCGAATGTCGGAGTCGCAAAGTTAATCTGGACCATTGATAATAGAGGGACGCGTGTCCACAAATCAACAACTATATGAAAGTTCAGGTATTCAGCGGTATAGGGATATGTGACTTTCCCCGAAGCTCTGCAAGCTAGAGTAAATCCTGGTCATGAATGCTAGGTACACATGGCGATAGATCGGGCATGGTCCGGAGAGGAAGCTGGAAGATACACTTCGAACTCTCGAATGTTGAAATTCTAAAGTGACGTGGACTGTTGATCCTTGGATCCTTCAGTATCCCTCTCAACCGTCAATCTAAGAACTCCGTTGAGAACCCCTCCTAACTTCCCAACCAACCGGGAATGCGTCATGGAGCAACACATGGCCCCCTCTTGTCCCCTATCGAATGTTGTATGTTGAAATAGAACCGTTGGATGAGAGGCTATGTGGTAAGAGATCCTATAGTCCGGAGACTTGGTACTCCAGAGGAACTGGGCCAAGATTTTTCAAGGTGTGAAAACTCCCAAAGTCGCGAACAATGAAGTGAATCTCAACCGTTGATAGGTATAGGACATGTGCCGCTAGACCTGAGAGTCTGAGGACTTGGATCTTCGGGGGATTTTGCGATGTGAGGAGTTGGTAAGCTCTGAAGCCCGAAGTCGTGAAGTAACGGGAGCCATGGATCTATGGATCTACATGGATAGATCTCAACCGTGAGATTTCAAAGAAGTGAGAAGATTGTACATCGGGGACTGACGTGGCTCACTGACATCATCTAGGGTGATGTGGAACTGCAACTAAGGTGCCATGTGTCACCCGGATATGGACAATTCATAGACCCCTTATTCCTATTAGAGAATGACATGTGTCACCCCTGACACTCGCCACGTGTCAGCTTCTGGTGACGCGACCGGGAATCCAAGAGTTTGAAACTTCGGGAGTTCGGAATATTTGATGCGTAGTATAGTAAAGGGGCGTTCAACTCCGATCATCAATCGTCGAACATTCAACGATGATCGCCAATGTTTGAACGTCTGAAACATTTAACATTAATCGTCGACTGCCGAACACCAAAAAGGGGACATTCAACAAAAAAATGTCGAACGTCGATCGTTGAATGGCTAAGGCCACATTGCGATATTTCAGGACTTCGGGGAGTAAGAAAATAAAGGGGAATTCGGCACCGAACGCCGAAGACCCCAACTAATAATCGCTCGGGTAAATTCGGGAGGCAATAACTTGGAGACTAGAGCTCAGATTTTAGTGCGGTGGCGGTCGTTAGAAATCTTATGGCAAGCAGTAGCCAATGGAGATCCCAGAATTAGGATTTGAGATAGTTAGGAAAAAAAAAAATTGATGCCCCATCCCTAGAAAGGGTATTTAGGGGTTGGGTGTGTTACATGAGTAAGTAAGGATCATGGAAGAGAATCTCTAAGGCACGAAGGTCTGAGGATTCCTGCAGAATGAAAGGAAGATAATGAAATTGTCAATGGTGGCTAGGAGGTGCAAGGACAAAAGAAACTTCTACATATTGTGAATTGTAACATCAAAAGACAGTGAAACATACTTGAGCAGATGAAGATTTGAAGAAAATAAATAATCTGGTATTGTTGATAGCTTGAGGAGATTGATGTTTCTAGTTAAATTGGTATCTACAGGCAGTGCTGAGTTGGTTCTCAACTAAGGGGATTGGTGTATTCTATAGGTTGGTGCCTACAAACATCATTATTGAGTTGGTGCTTATCCAAGGGGATTGGTGTCTCCTGCAGGTTGGTGCCTATAAATATTATAGCCGAGTTGGTGCTCAATCAAGGGGATTTGTGTCTCCTATAATTTGGTTCTTACAAACATTATAACATTAGTTTGGTGCTTACATGATTAAAAATATATATATTTTTCTAGTTTTCTCCCATTTGGATTTCCACATTAAATCTTTGTGTACTATGATTGTATGGTTGTGTATTTATCTTTAAACTGCTATGGTTGTGTATTTATCTTTAAATTGCTATATTTGATAAATATTGTAAGAAATGAAAAAGTATTCTTACACGGATTCACCCCCCCCTCTCAGTATAAACAAGTTTTCCAACAATTGGTATCAAAGCAGGTTCCTTCAGAAATAGTCTAACCATAGGAAGGTAATTTCCTGCAGCATAAATGGATAAACAAGAAGGTTTTTCCACAAACAATGCTCCTTTTTTTATGAATCAGATTATGTTTTCTGGAGAACAATAATGAAAACCTATTTGATGTCACTTGGTTTTTATTTTTGGAGTGCAGTAGAGAATGGTTACACGGCCCCAACAACTCTACCTATAGATACAACTGGAAAGAGGCTCAGTAACAATAACTCTAAGGCCAAGAATGCAATTATGTACGGTCTAGAAAAATATATATATGTCAAAGTCATGCATTTTTGGTTAGCAAAAGAGATATGGGACAAGTTACATAAAATATATGAAGGGGATCAAAAGGTCAAGAAAGAAAAGTTACAAAACCCATAGAGGACAATTTGAGACCCTCAATATGAATGAAGAGGAGAGTATTGCAACCGATTTTCTTCATGTGGATGAGATTTTCAACACTATCAAAGGATTTGTGGAAGAGAGTGATGAAACCATCATTGTGAAAAAAGTGTTTAGAACACTTCCCTCAAGATTTAATCTCAAGATATATGCCATTGAATAATTAAAGGACCTAAACAAGATGAAAATGGATGAGTTGCACAAAATCCTCACTACATATGAAATGAGGATAGAATAGGATAATCCAACAAATCTATCAAGGAATGAAGCAACCTTCAAAGCTTTAAAGAAGACAAAGACAAAATAATATAGGACGAGTGACAACTTCGATGGTGAATCATATGTAGAAGAAGTTAATTTTGTCAGAAAGCTCAAGAGGGGGATAGGAAAATACAAAGGTAAGCTTCCACTCAAATGCTTTGATTGTGGAGAAGTAGGACACTTTGATAATAAATTTCCTTATGAAAAAAATGGAAATAGCAATGTAAAAGAATATTCTAGTTTCAAAAGGTACAAGAAGGGTAAGACTGAAAAGAGGAGGAAGTTCTACAAACAAAAGCAGAATATATATATATATATATATATATATATATATATATATATATAGGACAACAACCCTTCAAATGATGGTGACAGTGAAACCAAAGATATTATCTTCATGGGTCTAGAAACACAAACAAATGTCCCAGAAAATAGAGATATAGATTTAGCAGAAGAAGACAATCCTGAAAGTGATGCAGAAGTAGATCTTGAAGTAGAACTCATTAATGTCGTAGAAGAAATAGAAAGACTCAAAGAAAATAATAGAAAGCGGAAAAAGGAATTGCAAAAATATAAATATATATTATCTTGAAGAAACAAAGAAGACGTGATTATTCTAAAGACCCAAATAGAAGAGGCAAAGAGAATTGAAGAAGTCTTAAGAGCCCAACAAAAAGAAAAAGAAGGTATCTACAATAGGATAGAATCTGAAATAGTTTTTATAAGAAACGAGTTGGAAAAATCACATATCAACACGAAATTTGAAAAGATCTCTACAACCTTGAATGAAATCCTAAATCGTCAAAAATCACCATTTGACAAGACTATTCTTGGGTACACTGAAAATAAGGAGGTTGTTAATGAAGAAGCATAAACCTATTCAAAACAATCAAGTGAATAAAGGACCAATAGTTATGCTGATATAATCAATAATTATATCAAGGTTGAAGACAACAGGAAGGAAGAATAGTATGTTCCACAAAAGAAAAATATTCCTCACAAGGAAAGAAACAAGAATACTCTCCCATCAAGTTGGAACCACACAATTAGGTAACAAAATTATTTCTTTGGATATTTGTATTCTTGCAATGGTTTTGGTCATAAAGCAATAGATTGCAGAAAAAATAGGAGGTTATAAGAGGAACAACAACAAAGATACCCATGGATTCTCAAGGATAAATTACAACTCACTTCCCCCTTTCTTGAACTATAACATCAAGTGTTATAACTGCAATAATTTTGGGCATATAAAAAAATTATGCAGAAGTGATTTCAAGAAAAATTAGAAAGAGGAAGCCCCAACAATCATGGAAAGAAATCAGGAATTAAGGGAACAAAAGAAAGAAAAATCCTTGTTCATTTAAACTTAAATTCATGCATAAAATAATAAGGATAAGTGGTACATTGACAGTGGGCGATCTAGTCACATGATATGATATTGAACAAATTTTATAACCCTAAATAAAAATGAAGGCAATGTTAGCTTTGGAGACAATGGCAGCTCAAAGATAGTTGGAAAGGGCACTCTCAGTCTTGACAATGGAATAGCTAAGGTTGAAAAGGTTTTGTGAGTTGAAAAATTGAAACATAATCTTCTTAGTGTAAGTCGAATGTGTGACCAAGGACACACTCTTACTTTTGACTCCAAAGAATGTGAGATCAAAAAAGAAAATCCAGGCAAATTGGTTGCAAAAGCAATCAGAACCCCAAACAATGTATACATTCTTGATGAGATTAATGGAGAAAAAATCCTCATGGGGTAGATAGAAGAAAATTGCTTGTGACATAAACGAATGGGACATATGAACTTTGACAACCAAGTAAAAATTAGTACCAAACAAGCAGTAAGAGATATGCCAAAAATTATAAATCCCTCAAGCAATATCTACAAGCAGTGTCAACGTGGAAAACAATCAAGGGTGAGTTTTAAGACAAAGGAATATGCAACATCCAAGCCATTGGAACTTGTGCATACATATCTTTGTGTTCCAACAAGAACAAAAATCTTGCAAGGAGAAAGATATTTTATGTTGCTCATTAATGATTACACAAGAATGACTTGGGTTGCCTTTCTTAAAAATAAATTTGAGGCATCTGAGAAATTTAAAGCATTGAAAATGTTAGTTGAGAATGAGACTGATCTAAAAATCAAATGTTTAAGGTCATACAATGGAGGTGAATTTATAGAAAACGAGTTCGAAGAATTATGTGAGGCTCATGGAATAAGAAGACAATATTCAGCTGCAATAACTCCCCAACAAAATGGAGTAGTTGAAAGAAAAAATAGACATGTACAATAAATCACTAGGACAATGCTAAATGAATGGAAAATGTCAGATATATTTTGGAGAGAAACAGTTTACACTATTGTATACATTCTAAACAGAGGGAAAATCAAATTCAACAGTGACAAGACAGCCTATGAATTATGGACAGTTCGACCAACATCTATCAAACACTTCAAAATATTTGGAATAAAGTGTTACATCAAACGAGATGATGATGATCTAGTAAAGTTTGACTCAAGATTAGGTGAAGGATTTTTTCTTAGATATTCATCAAGAACAAAATCATATAGATATTACAACAAAAGAGTGTAGAAGATTGTTGAAATCATTAATGTCAGAATAGATGAAGAAATACCACATAAGAATCAACAGGAAGTGGAGGAAATAGATTATAGAAAAAAGGAAGAAGAAGAAGAGGAAGTGGATCACCAAGATACACAAACACCATCAAGGTTTGTGTATAAAAATCATCCAGAAGATTTAATTCTTGGTGATAAAAATGCTAAGACTCAAACTAGGAGAAAAATGGAAAGCAGATATGAATAGAGAAATCTCTCTTTATTGTCCAAAGTAGAGCCTAAATGCTTTGCAGAATCCAACAATAATCAACATTGGGTGAATGATATGGAAAAAGAATTAAACCAAACCGAGAAAAATCATACATGGGAACTTTTCCCGAGACCCAAAGATAAAAACGTGATTGGTACAAAATGGGTATTCAAAAACAAGTTAAATGAAGATGGAGAAGTAGTAATAAATAAAGCAACATTGGTTTGTAAAGGGTATGCTCGAGAAAAAGGAAATGATTTTGAAGAAACCTTTTCTCTTGTTGCGAAACTTGAAGCCATAAGAATATTTTTGGAATTTGCAAGCTTCAAGAATTTTAAGATGTATCAGATGGATGTCAAGTTGGTATTCCTGAATGGGAATTTAGAGGAATAAGTATACATTGAATAGACTGAAGGATTCTTATTGTCGGAAGATGAATATTGTGTTTTTATATTGAATAAATCACTTTAGGGATTAAATAAATATCCCAGAGTATGGTATTCAAGACTTGACAAGTACTTGCAACAACAAGGTTTCAAAAAAGTAACAACAGATAGCAATATTTACATCAAAATAGATAATGAAGAGATGTTAATCATTGTACTTTATGTGGATGATATCATTTTTGGGAGTAGTGTTGATATAATGAGCCAAAATTTTGTAGAAGAAATTCAAAACGAATTTTAGATGCTCATGCTTGGAGAATTGTCATTCTTTTCAGGACTGCGAATTACTCAAACCAACAAAAACATATTCATTTCCCAGACCAAATATATCAAAGATATGTTGAATAAGTTTGAAATGGAAGATTGAAAACCTATCAACACACCCATGGTCATTGGTTGTAAGCTAAGTAAAGAATATGAATCAAAGGAAGAAAATCAAATCTTGTACATATTAATGATAGGCATCCTTCTGTATATCACAGCTTCAAGATCAGATAGCGTGCAGGTAGTAGGGCTAGTTGGAAGGTTTCAAAATGGACTAAAGGAAACACATGTGCAAGCATTAAAAATAATATTTAGATATCTGAAAGGGACGTTGAACTTTGGTTTATGGTATCCCATAGGAAATTACTTTACTCTAACAACTTACACAGATGCATATTGGGCAGGTAGCGTGAATGATAGAAAAAGCACCAATGGTGGAGCGTTATTTATGGGAAACAATATAGTGCCTTGGTTCAGCAAGAAGCAATCATCAATTTACCTATCCACAACCGAATCAAAATACATTGCATTATCATCATGTTGTACACAAGTCCTCTAGATGAAACAAATGCTAAAGGACATTCAGGTAGAGCATAATCAACCAAAATCAATATTGTGTGACAATACTAGTGCAATAAATATCTCCAAGAATCTTGTCATGCATTCGAATACAAAGAACATTCCAATCAAGTATAATTTCTTAAGAGAGAAAGTCACAAAATAGAATGTAAAGATGGAATATATTGGCAAAAAGGAACAAGTTGTTGATATCTTTACAAAACCTCTTCCTAGAGAGGTATTTGAGTATCTTAGATAGAAATTGGGGGTGGTACCTATGCCATCCTCTCACTGAAGCATTATAAAAGGAGCACCAACTCATGGGGAGTTGCATAAATAGAGAAGGGTGTTGCTCGTAGAGCAGAGAATAAAGAATAAAGTGAAAGGGGGAAAAAATTCATTTTACATTGATGTCAGAGGGGGAGAATACATAGAAAGGGGGGAATTTGTAGAAACATAGACATGAAAGAGAGAACCAAAATAACTAAGTGTTGCCATCAATGAAAAAGGGGGAGTTTTTTGGAAATAATGTTGTCATTTATGTCAAAGACATGGGGAGACTATGACCCCGTGTGAATGAAGGAGAGGAGACTGTGATTATCTTGACCTTCTGCAATATCCATGTGTGTTTACTCGCAACATGAAAATTTTATAACAACACGATGACTATGTGTGACAATGAAGACTAGAGAGAATTGGACCAAACCATAAAGAAGGTGAAGAGTTATGTGGCAGATTAATCGAAGCTTGTTGAAGATCAACAGTGCAGAGGAATAAGTTATGTGCAAATAAGGGAGATGTGGCTAAGCCTCAGTGGTGAGTAGATGAGCGATCACAATTGGAAGTTGAACAATATACAAACCTGAGAAGTAATAAGTCTGGTAAGGAAGTCGAAGTAAAAATCTGAAGGCACAATAGAATATTTCCGCAAAATGATGTATCCCACATTCGTTGGGAAAATCGAGTTCAAAGGGATTATAATGAAAAACTAAAATCACATAGTTTGAATGTGAACTAAGTGTCATGGAACCATGTGAAATGTGTTAACTTTTGGCATATATAACTGTGGACCCAGAACAGGATAAATCCTAACCATTCATCTCCTGAGATCAACGACTAAGATCAAATATCGGGGTTTGATACTTGGTGGGCCAACTCAGCCATGTCAGCGCCATGATAACAACCTCATCAACACCACGTGTCCAGTCAGATGAATGCCACATCAGAGGAAATCCATTTTAGTGATGCCACATGCAATGCCACATGTCAAGGAACTTACTAATGCCATGCCATCTAATGTCCATGAATAAGACGTCCACACAAAATCCACCTCATTTGTAACATCAACACAAGAGATCTCGAAAAATGACTAGGTACCAAGAAATCACAGAGATAATGAGCACGGTGGAGAATCAGGAGTATGTGAAGAAATGGGCATGAACCCATGGACCCACAGTGAGAATTCGAAAATTGACTAAGTGTAAGAGACCTGGGGTAGGAGTTAAAAAAATCAATTAAGTGTCAAGAATCAATTAGATGGATGATGTCACGGATATAAATTGGGCAAGTGTTGTAGACCCATGGCTTGTGGGGAAATGTAGATAATTGGCTAAGTATCAAGAACAACTAAGTACCAAGACATCATGGAGACGGTGAGCACGACAGAGAATCAAGAGCATGTGAAGAAATTGGAATGAACCCGCGGACCTGTGGTGAGAGTTAAAAAATAGACTAAGTGTAAGAGACCCACAGTAGGAGTTTGAAAAATTGAATAAGTGTCAAGAATCGGTCAGATGGATCAGGTCACAAATATAGAATCAGGAAAATTTTGTAGACCCGTGACCCGCGATGAAATCTGGAGAATTGGCTAAGTATCAAGAATGACTAAGTACCAAGATATTTTGAAGAAATGACTAATTACGAAGATCAATCGATCAAACAAACAAGGTCACGGAGATAGACAAGTGAATTGGGAAAAGTCTTTGACCCATGGTGAGATGTCAAAAATTATCTATGTATGAGGAATCGATCGAATGACCCATGAGGTTCTCACTTGTCACAAATCAGACGGCCCAAAGGGTGATTGGATAGCCCAGAGGGTGCGAGATCCGACGGCTCATAATGTCTCGCAAACCCATAGAGAAATTCTTGGAAATGTGTCTAAGTATGGGTGTAAAATAGGTGTGGTGGAACGTGAAGGTGTATTTTGGAGGCCATGGAAGGGTGTATAAAAATGCCTTAGACCCGCAGAGAAAGGATTGAAAATTTTCTCAATATAGGTGCAAAATGAGTGTGGTAGAACTTGAGGATGTAATTTGGATGTCACATACATTTGAAGTAGAGAATAGATATGCCTTAGACCTGTGGTGAATCCATTAAGACATATCTACGGTCAATATCAACCCAATATATGATCGAACAGTGGTTGTATGTTGAAGACCAGGTGGTCCCGATATGTTGAAGAAGAATAGATTGACAACTGAGATCTAATCAAGGGAAAATTGGATGATTGTTGTGCATTATGGTTGCATGGAGTGTTTAGGGAACGAGATCAACAATTGATATATGATCAAGGTCCAGATCGAACGTTTTTTGTGCGTCAAGGCTATGTCATGTATTTCGGTGACCAGTAAGTAGATCGACGACCATGATAAAATCAAGGGACCGTATCCAACAACTCCTAAGAGATAAGAGCTCATGGACATATCGCATGCAGAGTAAGGAGATTGAGACCATTTTTCCTGTAGGTGTTTTTATAGTCCGATCTGAAGGAAAATAAGAGGACTCAGCCGACCTTTTGAGAATGATTTCCTTTTGTATGTGGACAAATACATGGAGGAAGGAAGTGTATAAATAACAATGACATGTTTTTTTATTATTTGTTCGAAGTGTGGAAGGAAGTCAGTAAGCAAGGATCATGGAAGAACAACAATAAGGCTCGAAGGTCCGAGGATTCCTATAGAAAGAAAGGAAGATAATGAAATTTTCAAGGGTGGTTGGAAGGTGCAAGGAAAAAGGAAACTTCTGCAAATTGTGAATTGTAACAACAAAAGACAGTGCAACAGATTTGAGCAGACAAAGATTTTAAGAAAAGAAATATTTTGGTATTGTTAACAGCTTGAGGAGATTGATGTTTCTAGTGAAACTTGTATCTACAGGAAGTGTTGAGTTGGTGCTCAGCTAAGGGGATTGATGTCTCCTCCAGATTGGTGCCTACAAACATAATTGTTCAGTTGGTGCTCATCCAAGGGGGTTGGTGTCTCCTGCGGGTTGGTGCATGTAAACATTATAGTTGAGTTGGTGCTCAGCCAAGGGGATTGGTGTCTCCTGCAAATTGGTGTTTGCAAACATTATAATAGTAGGTTAGTGGTTACATGATTATATAAAAGATTTGTTTTGTGGTTTTCTCCCATTTTGGTTTCCACCTTAAATCTATGTGTACTATGATTGTATGGCAATGTATTTATCTTTAAAATTCTACATTTGGTAAAGTAGCGCATTTATACATATTGTAAGAAAAGGAAAAGTAGTCTTACATTGATTCGCCACCTACCTCTCAGTATAAATAAGTGTGCCAACAGATACATATTGAACTTTCACATGATCCATGCCCCATGCCTTGTTCCTTTCTCCTACTATTCATGTGCATCAGCAACCTACCTTTTGAATATTGAATTGCATTAATTGTTTGCATTGTAATAACTTATTCAACTACTTAAAGATTGGCATTCACCTTTCTATATGAATTTCCATCATTGTGACTATTATATTGAGGTAACTACATGCTACTTTACATAAATCTCAAGGTCTTCATTGTGCCATTCCTATAATGTTTCATATTACTTAGTTTACTTGTAAAGCTAGAAATAAATTATTTTCCAATACCTTCACGATTAATCATTACATTAAGTCATTCATTTTTGGCCTCATATATGTAGGGTTGTAATATTCTCCAAGCCACAATAATTCATATTATTTTTAATATTGAAAATAAAAAATGGCAGCTTTGAATCTTTGAATATTCATTACTTCAAATGTTTATCTAAGATGGGAGAAATGTTTTCTAAATATATCTCCTACATTATTGGGAAAATACAATTTTTTCTTATATAGTAAAGTAAGATGAAAAAGTGATATCATATTCATATGAATATTACAATCACTTTATCTATTTGTGAGTGTGTCTATACGGCCACTATGATTGTGTCTATACGACCACTTTTGTGTTTGAAAAAAAAAAAACATTTTGTTCTTCCAATTCTTATTACCTTACTTCAAATGTTTATCTAAGATGTTTATCTAAGATGGGAGAAATGTTTTCTATATATATCTCCTACATTATTGGGAAAATCCAATTTGTTCTCATATAGTAAAGTAAGATGAAAAAGTGATATCATATTCATATGAATATTACAATCACTTTATCTATTTGTGATTGTGTCTATACGGTGTTTGAAAAAAAAAACATTTTGTTCTTCCAATTCTTATTACATTGATTAAAGTTTAAATACTCATTGTAGTCTATTGCAAATACTCCAAAACAATATATTCAAACTATGAAATCTTAGTTTCCATTCTACTATTTATAGATATTGAATTTTCTAAGCGTTTCATTTCAAAAATGCATTTAATAAAAGAAGAAAAACAACCTTGCCACATTATAATGACGTACTTTTCACACCTTCAAGGTCAACTACTAGTATTATAATATTGTATTAGTTATGTCATAAGGAATTTCATCATGGTGAGGTTTATGTCGTTATGGGATGTCCAAAGACAACATTTACCATTGATTCCCATGGAACAAACATTGGAGTCATCATGGTCATCCATCCATCAAAGCCCAAGTAGGGGCCTTATCCTGGATGAGCTCTTCCTCATCACTGTCAATTTTCATATCTTTCATGAGGTTAAGCCTTTTGGTTGGGATGGGATGTACATTGAGTACATACTAATCCATGAAAAGGAGTAGCAAGAGAACTCAAAGACCATTCAAAAATGGAGATGTTTATCTCAAGGAATTTGTATTCGTTTTTTACACGCATTTCTCTCCAATGTGATACCTCACCTTAGGCTTTCCAAGATTTATGTGCCTATATTTCTACAATGGCCAAATATTATAGGTAATGTTCCTAGGGTTCTTTGTTGAAATTTGAGACTCGATTGACAAATATAGCAAAGCATTAATTAGGTTTCTAGGGAAATTGCTACTTAAACCGGAGACTTTAGTGAAGGGTTTGAAGGGAAATATTGCTCCTACGACCACCAAGGTATGTATATTGTCTGACTTTTTTCCAGTTTTGGGTTTTTCCTATTTATAAAAATAAATGGCGATCATCGAGGTAGGATTCATTTTTGGGTTTTTCCTATTTCTAAAATAAATGGGAGTCATTGAGGCAGGAATTAGTTTTGGGTTTTTCTTGTTTTAAACAAAATGGGGGTCGTCAAGGAAATAATGTGATGAAATAATTTATTTTTTATAAGTCAAGATAGGATTCTATATTACTTATTTAAGATATAATACAAAAAGGGTCGTTGGTATTTCGAAAAAGGAAACCAGACCAACAGTAAACCATAATTGTTTTGCCAAGTATTTCTAGACACTAGAGACAGTTGAGTCCGTTGCTCTTTGAAAACTAACTAGAACTTTAGAAACTAGACTAATTACCACCTGCCATACTAAAGAGAAAATAAAATCCCCTATGAAAAAAATACTAGTACAAAACTGACTACAACTACTAACACTTGGTTAGAGTTTCTTGAACTGGGTGTTTAAAATGAAAACTAGAGAACCTAGGGCAGATCTGTCGCTCCTCCTGCTTGATTTTTGTTGTCTTCCTTGGCAAATGCTACCCAGACCTTTTGTATTTGAGTTGGTGCACCATGCACATCTACAGGTGTTATGTCCATATGGTGGGCATACCTCAGGTGCAAGTGGGACTACGTTTCCAGTCTCTCTTGCTTGCTCTGCTGGTCTTTTTCGATTTCTACCAACAGCTTTACTATGGTCTCTATTACGAGGAAAATCTCTCTATGGCATGGGGTAAACCACAAAAGACATAATGACTGTAGAAATCAACTCTAATCCCAAGTATGCTATATAAATGAAACTACTAACAAGACAAGATCAAGATCCTACCTCGTTTGTATGTTCGATGAAGACCATCGTTGAGAACGCAAATCAAAGCTCTATACTTGCAAATTGTCCTTAACAACCAAGATACGCAAGCATATGGTGATAATATATAATGTTATCACATAAAATAGAATAATCCATTAATATACATGGAAAATACGCCCATGGAATAATAATTCAAATATTTGAAAGATATCAATTCGACGAGAAAAGAGTATTTCAATTAAAATAATCAACAGAAGTAGATAGGTGACAAAATTTTGTGTTGGCACATCTCGCAATCGAGAAACTAAGTCCCTTTCAGCTGGGCCTCCACCACTTCAATCCTCCACCAAAGGAAATCTCATATAAAGGAGACAATGAAGTTCTCCATCAAAGAAAGAAGATCTTGGGGGCTGAACAATGTGTTCATACTTTCAAGGATAAAGGGATGCAGACTCAATATATAGTGAAATTTATCCAGAGTATATTTTCTCTCAAAAATTGAATTCTCTCCTCTTCCACAGCTTGGATATGGCCCAATTTATAGCCTTAAAGTGGAACTGAAGGGACGAGTTGGAACGTTTCCAGTATATGGAAGGTCAAGGATCATGGATCTCGTGACATGACATGGAAACTCGACACAATTTTTTATTTTGGACACCAAACCTAATGTACGCGAGCTACAATGAAGCAACATGTGTATACGCATGTTGTCTAACTGGTAGAGCATGTATATGTTGAAAATTTTGATTTTTTGGCTCTGTAAGGTACAACAAGGGACTTCAAGTCTACATATGAAAATGGAAAAGCCATCCAAGCAAGTTGCATGGGGTGAGGAAAAATTTTCTATAACAGTCTCCAGCCCACTAACGCGCTGTTGAATATCTTCCATCATGGTCTTCAGATCCAGCTGGTCCTCCATATGATTTTTCTCTTAGTCTGCCTTTACTTTTCCTATCATCATATTTGTATGCCATGCCATCTCAAGATTTTTTTGGTATAAGGTCTCTCCGGTTCGATTTGTCCCTATATCAATAATCTAGTCCACCTCCTGAGCAACCTTGTTTTTATCTTTTCTCTCACATTCTACCTTAAGCTCCTCCTCCCATTTTTTCACATATTCTTTTCCTTTATGTGGTATTGTGGCCTGATACATCCTAGCAGCATCCATTGTTGCTTCTCAATCCTAGTCTTTTTTTTGGAACTCTCTGGATTGAAGTCCCCTAGTGGGATACATTTTCTAGTGGTGTATTTCATGTGCACCATCTTGATTATCTTTCCTCCTTCTGGGCCTTTGGCTCTCTCCTGGCTCCAAACACTAAAATGACCCCTTAGCGAAAGAAAACCAAAGCGAGAATCAAAGAAAAAACCTAAACTCTCTGAGGTGTGGTTAAACCAAATGAAAACCTAAATATAATAGCCTCTTGCATGATTGTTGATATCTCTTCATGATCCTCCCTTAAAGTGGTGAATACGATCGCACTTAATACCAGGCGTGGCACCTCGTGCCATTATCCTTCCTTTTTCTCTTCGCCAGTCACATCCCTTATTGCAAGCACGACGACTAGTATTTTTTGGTATGATCTGGTACCTTGGAGGAGAGTTCCCCTCTGAACTATCCTCCATATTTTATCACCTCTTATGGTTATGATTTCCTTGGCTTCAATCGTAACTGTCTCCCGAACTACCCGCTTTAAACTCTCTTCTGGATTGTACTTCCACTTGACTTGTCATCCCCTTCCTGTCAAATCGTCACATGAGGTCTGAATTCCAAGTGGTATGTTTTACTTAACCCATCTAGGTCCCACTCTGAACCTGCATGGCACTCGTTTTCCTCTATGTGATTGTCTTCCCAGTGGATGCCACGATGATCTTTTGTTGCCAGGTGTTCGCATTTCGATCTAAGTTGTCCAACTAGAATCAGTGTCCATGCCTTGTCTAGCATATTACCTTCACAGTTCACTCCCTCATTGGCTAACCTATTTTCCAAAGCATTTGTCGACCTTCTTACCCACCTTAAAGCAACTGTGAACAGAGTTTGTATGTGCTTCTAAATTATTTGAAGGATTTGAGCTAGGCGCTAGTGTTTTATTAGCTTGTCAATGTTGGTTCCACATTGTAATATTTTTTCTTTACTTACAACTAGAGTTGAGTCTTCTTCAACCGTAACATTGACCTGTACTTCTCTTATCAAAATATCCAGCCCCTATTCTGACACCCCAAAGTCTACTTCATTATTTGTTGTGTTTCCCACATTCACTTCATAAAGATGAATTATTTTCCCACCACTGTCTCTGATCACTCCTCCTGTGCCAACCTTTTCAGTATTTCCTTTTGACGCTCCATCGAAATTCAGTTTCAGGAATCCTACCTGTAGAGGGGTCCAAGATTTGGCCTCACTATGGATCTGTGGTTCGCGATCAATAGGTATGTTGAAACTCTGATCTTTCAGTTGTAACAATTGCAAAACACTTAGGTCTTGGGATGACGTGTTTTTCTTTGAAGGAGGGATATTTCTGCTCAAAATTGTCTCCCTTACTTTGGTTTTGATATAATCCACCACCTTGGTGATAGGGAGGGCTTCATTCTTGAATATTATCCTATTTCTTTCCTTCCATATTTCCCAAATGACCATCCACGGAGTTAACCCCCAGTATAAGTTGACCATTTCATTTTCGTTGTAGTGTTCCCTCCAGTTCCCCAAAGTTTCTTTGATATCACACTTTACTCTATCAGTATGTCGGTACACTATAGCTACCTAGTCCCAATCCTCTATTGTATAGGAGCACCCATACAATAGATGGTTTATTGTCTCCTCCTGAGCTTCGCAGAGGTGGAATATTGAGGGTGCATACATGCCTCTTTTAACAAGGTTCTCCCACGTTAGTATTTTCTTGTGTAGGATCAACCATTTAAAGAAATTTATCTTTGGCCACTGTGGTAGGTTCCATAGTCGTTCCCATTGTGGTTTTATGCTCCTATGATCATGACCTGAGATATAGTGACGAGGTTCGTTTAGGGTGAATTCTCCTCCATATGTCCTGCCCCAATGTAGTTGGTCCTTCTCGTGAGAGATTAGAATCTTTATTTTCCCTATATCCTCTTCTATATCTTTAACTAGCTGGGAGTCCCAATGTCTATCTTGAGTTTGGATAATATCCCAAGTTCTCCATTTTGTAATGTTGTCCCTTTGTTTCCAATACTGAAAAACTTGTATTTTTCCTTGCCCAAGTAGCTCTTGTTTAATACCTTCTATGTCTTGGTTTTCCATCATGGGTTCCTGCTGCCATGCGTCCTCCCATAATCTAGTTGTTTGAACATTCCTAATTTCCCAAAAACTATGTTCCTGAACACAATTTTTATTTATCCAAGCTAAATTCCAAATGGTCGATCCCTCCCCTGTGCCTGTGAAACAAATAAGGTCCTGAGGGGTACTACCAGGGGTGTATTTTTATTTCCACAAGTTGTCCCACGAGACAGATCTATCTTTGACCCATTTCCACCAAATTTTTGCACTATAAGTGGCATTTGTCATGTGTGGGTCTTGCAAACCAAGTCCTCCTTTGCTTTTTGGCCATCATAGTTTCTCCCAGGACACGAGTGCCCATTTCTTCTTCTCCTCTTCCCCTCTCCACAAGAAGTTCTAACGTATTTCTTTGAGTTTTTGTAAAATTCCTTTTTGGTTTGGGAAAACCGACAATAGATAAGTTGGGACAGCTTGTAAAACCGCCTTTGTGAGGACTAGTCACCCTGCAAAATTTAGGGCTCAGTAGGTCCATCTTTTGACTGTCTTGCAACTTGGTTATAATATCTTCCTAGGTTGTATTCTTACCTACATGATCCGTTAGGGGTACTTCAAAATACTTTTTGGGGAGATTCTTCCTCTCAAAGCCAAATATGTTGGATAGGTTCCTTTGAACTGCAATGTTCATGTTAAAAAAGTAAACCATGGACTTGGAGTGATTTACTTATGTACCTGAGGATTCTCCAAAGTCGGCTAAGATTTCCTTATAATATGTTTCCTATGTCACTGTTTGAAGTCCATGTACAATTGTGTCATCCAAAAATTGTTGATGAGTGGTTGTGGGGAAGTCTTCATACATTTGGATACCTTTATAGTCCCTTATGTTGTTACAGCTTTGATAGTTCTACTCAAACCTTCCATCATAAGAAGGAACAAGAAGGGGGATAAAGGATCCCCTTGTCTAAGACCTCGGGAAGGGTAGAAAGGTTTTGTCGAGGCTCCATTAACCAGTATTGAGAAGCTAGTCATGGACACCAAAGTCATTACCCATTTTATCCAATGATTATCAAAGCCAAAGGCTTCCATGGTTTTTTCCATATAATTCCAGCTTAGTTTGTCATATGCTTTGGCGAAATCTGGTTGTATTATCATTCCATCTTTTTTCCTACTTTTCAAAGTGTGGATTATTTCATGATCTTGAATAATGTTGTACAATATTTTCCTACCTTCCACGAAGCCTAACTGTTTCTTTAAGATCGGTAGGGGGAGGAGAGGTTTCAGTTTGTTTGCTATAACTTTAGATATTATCTTATACACCACATTGTAGAGGGATATTGGTCTAAACTGGTCTGGATTCCTTGCCTCATTTTCTTTGGGGATCAAGGTGATGAAAGTAGAATTCAGAGCTTTAAGAATCAAGACAAGGTGTCTTGAATATTCCACTATACCATAGATATCGTTTTTTACCACATCCCACCAAGCTTTGAAGAAGTCCATTGTGAATCCATCGGGTCCTGGGGCCTTTACATTTGGAATCTCTTGAACTACTTGGTCAACCTCCTCTGGTGAAATTGGTTTCCTTAAATTTTTATTATGATCCTTTGTTACCAATCTGGGGAAATGCCTCAAAATTCTTTGAATTTCCTCTTATCGATCTAGGTTGGGTTCTCTTGATATGTCCTAAAAGTGATTAACGAGATATTTTTAAATTTCATGATGGGATTCTCTCTCTATTCCTTCCTGGTCTCAGATTTTCAAGATTATATTATGAGTCCCACGAGTTATTGTCGACTTGTGAAAGAACTTTGTGTTTTTCTCCCCTTCCTTTAACCACTGAACTCTAGATTTGTGTCTCCATAATATTTCCTCTTTCTTACATATTTTCTCCCATTCATGATGCAATTAGTTCTTCTCCTCTTTCCGCTCCTCATTGTAGCCTTCTTGAATACATAATTTCTAGATCCGACCTATTTTTTCTTCAAGATCTTATTTTGCTTGGTCAATGTTCCCGAAGAATTCTTGATTCCATTGCTTTAATTTTTTCTTTATATGTTTTAATATTCCTTGAAGTTTATAAATTTTTGTCCCCTGTTCTTGGATGTCCTCTTTCCACCACAGCATGGCATTCTCCTTGAAGGTTGGGTGCACCATCCAAAAACTCTCAAAATGGAATGGTCTATTTTTTGGGATTCCCTGAAAGTTTGCCTCTAACATAACTGGCCAATGGTATGATCCACCCCAAGGAAGGATGTTTCCTTCCATGTCAATGCCTTGCATTAAAATTGATTCCTATATTAAGAATATGTCTAATCTTGATGCTACTTGGTTATGCAAGGATATTTTGTTGTTCCCAGTAAAAATTCCATTACTAGTTATGATATCAAATATGTTTGTTTTTTCTATAAAGGCTGAGAAGACATCAGCATCTCTATCCAATCTTCGGACTCCCCCCTTCTTCTCAGCCAATGTGACAATTATATTAAAATCACATGCTAAAATCCAGTGAGGATTCATATTTTGTTCTTTGAGGTTCTCTAAGCTTGTCATCATTCTTTTCTTATCTTCCAAAAGCTGAGGGCCATATACATTGGTGCACATAACCTTATCCGGAGTCCCTATAACTTGCAAATTACTAATAAATAATGCCTTGTAGCTTCTACCGAGATCAGGTCTACTTTTTTAGGGTTCCACAAAGTGAGGATGCCCCTGGACGAATTTTGACTATCAATATCTAAAAATATGTAAGTATTCCAACTTTTCTTACTTATTTGTACCATCTTATCGATTGTACATTTGGTTTCCTGTACAAAACAAAATTTTGGTTTTTCCATTTTTAACTTATTTTTGAGAATTTTTTGTTTCCTAGGGCTATTCAAGCCTCTTGTATTCCAAGTGATAACCTTCATTTTAACTAGGTAGGGGAGAGGTAGGGAACAATGCTTTGATCTTACCAAAGTTTATCAGATGCACTCCCAGTTCTTGCAGTACCACACGGTTGGGTTTTCTACTCTTATTTCTCTTAGATTGCTTTGGTGATTGAGGTTGTTGGTTGTCTCTCAGTTTGATACCTAGGTTTCCTATCTCCCCATGCATGCATTTGATTCCTCTATATTTTTCCTCCTCCTTCATTAGGAAGATATATTGTATATGATCTGGTTGATCCGAAGGGATGGTATCCATACCTTTTTTTTCCATTGGTCCAAAATATTCTGAAGGTTAATCCCTTCCCTTTCCACAATGTCGCAAAGATATGGATCCTTCGTTTCAACCTCACCGGGTGTCAATTCGGAATCGCCATCCCCCTCCTGCATTGGAGTGTTTATGTCAGGATTTATGTCTCCTGTTGATCCTGTAATATCCCCAAGGATGAGCCCCTATTGTATTTATGAATTGTAAACATATTTTGTAGGTTGGTGAGCCGAGTATTGATAAGTTGGTGTGCTTAGGTGTTTGTTGGGCCGAAGAGCCTAAGTTTTAAAGGCCAGGAGCCTATTTTTGTATATGTAATTATGCAGAACATTAATAAAATATAAACATCGTTGCGTGCATATTGACCATGAAGAAAGAGTGATGGGGGACTAAGCTTCCACAAAGTGGGTAAGGGAAAGGGCGCTGAAAGGTTGGAAAGAGGGGCTAAGATTAGGGGCTTAATTCCTTGAGAATAATAATTTATTATTATTCCAAAGCTGTGAGAAAGGAATTTTTTTATCCTAAGTCCTGGGAAAGGCAGGGTGTGCAAAAAGGGAATGCATGCAGCTCCAGGAAGACAAGTGTCGACCTAGGTGCATGCAGTTAAAGCTGAAGAGTCAGCTCGTGTTGGGGGTTCTTCCTCCATTATTTTGTCCACTGTCTGAATCATGTGGGTCAGACTCTGATCTCTGCATACCCTCACGCAACACTGAAACCAAAAAACCATGATGTTTTCCTAAGAAGCTAACGCATCCTCTGTCTGAACCGTTTGCATCTACGTTTGAACTATGCGTTGATTCCTTGTCATGCACCCTGAAAACCAGTGGAAACCCCATGGACTGAGTTGTGTCTCCTGTGTGTCCTGTGAACCTAGTTTATCCGCCCTTGTAGAGCCAAGTCTGTGCCTGAATCTTTCGTGGGTTGTTTCCCTCTGTTTTCCTGAGTGGTGTTGACCAGTTTTTGTTGATGTTATGATTACCTTGTAGGAATTGAGTTGAACTGGTTGAAGAAGCGGGTTTTCAGGCCCATGGTTGAAGAGGCAGGTTGTCAGGCCTATGAGCATCTCTTTCCAGGTGCAAGAGTTGTTGGGAAGTGGTTTTCTTCTAGAGAGAGTCTAGCACCAGCTATGGAGCTCTGAGAATTCTTGATCCAGCATGTTTCCGAGACCCAGAGAGGGAGGTGAATCGGTCGATGGACTGTGTGTCAATAACACTGTGGTTCTTTCGACAAATTCTGAACAAATTTCTCACCACAGAAACCTAAATGAAAAGGTGTATACTCCTGGGTGGAACAGGCATGTGGGGAATGAGAGTCTGTGAGTAGTGGGCGTAACAAGGCTCCTGGAGAGAATCCTTCTGGTTGTGCTGTGCAGTTTTCCTGTAACCTTAGCCTAGTATAGGATTCCCTTTCCCGGGGTGGAGCTTAGTCCCAGCTCGGGGGTGACCCACTGATGAGCATGATGAGAGGCGAGGTCTAAGGCTGGGAGGTTTGTGGAAGGTCTTCACATATTTGGTGGAGATACTCCAGCCTAAAAGATAAGTATCAATTATGTGCTTAATTATGTATTTTACGCATGATTTGTGATGCTTAAATGTTATCATGTATTTCGTTGCATATCTGATGTACTGTCTATTACATTAGAATCTGAATGGTAACAATAATTATGTGATTATTGTGATTACATGTTTTAATTGATTAAAATGCATGTTATATATCTATGTATATATGTGAATATTTCACGTAGTAGCGTTTCCCGGCATGTTGGTGGCTGGGGACATTACAAATTGGTATTAGAGCATGGTTTCGACACTAATCTTGGATGGGCCATGTTAGTGGATAATGAGACAAAGTTTTCAGAGTGAATTGTTGTCAAAGTAGACAAAATTCGATTTCAAAGCGTGGTTTCAACGCTGAGCCTAGATGGGCTAGATAAGTGATCTTTACACCCAAGGTTTCGAGTGGAAATAGTGTCTGGAGGAACCAATTTCGAACCTAAGAATGTTTCTGAGTGCCAAGGGGTTACTTGGTCGTGTTACGAAGATCAGGAGGAGTAGCGGTAGAATAAAACCGCAGTCGGCATGGTATTTTTCCACAGAGAGAGAGAGCTCAACACTTGGGGTATTGGAGCCGTAGGATCTATTCAGGAGGAAGGGAAATCCTTTGTGACCGTCATATCTGGAGAAGGTGCAGAAGGGTTAACCTGGAAGCCCTTCGGACTTCACGACTTCGGTGAATATTGATGCAAAATAAAAGAAAGGTCGAAGCCCAAAGCTCTGAAGTCCCAAGGTGGATCTACACCATAGATCTGGTGAGAAGCCTTATCGTTATATCTCATGACAGATCGTAATTTTGGAGTTCAGAAATCGAGAGAAGTGGGATGTGTTGATGCACAAAATTTTGAAGTCCCGAAACAAAAGAGCAAATGTGGCGATGCAGGGGGACGTCGCCAGGGGTGACATAGAACTTCCTAGGCATGTCACGTTCCACCGCCTTAACTGGTGACAGCTATACTATGTGGGCCCTGAGGTTACATAACATAGTTGAAGTTTGGTGGACCCACACTGGCGTTGATCACGATACGTCAAAGATCAATGGCCAAGAGGCATTGCGGGGACCCAAGTTGCACGGAAGTTAATTCTCCAAGGCGGTCCTGCAATCCAAACCGCAGTTTCACCGAGGGGTTACGTGTCAGCGTCAGGAGAATTGCGAGATGAAAGGTGGGTTACTCCAAACCACCATTGCATGCCCTCGCAATTGGAAAAGCGTTAAGCAATGTGAGGTAATAACGTCACCTAAGGTGACATGGGATTGTTCAGAGATTAATGGTTCGGGGTGTGCAGATATGAAATCCTCCGAAGTCTCAAAGTCCCAGAACTCAGACACTTGAGGTTCCATAGTGAGTGTCAGTTGTCAGATGTTGAGTAGACGTGTACTGATATCCTCCCTACTTCGCAGGTTCGGTAATCTAGATTTTCGAGAGATTGTTGTGTTGTACTACGGAAATAAGTCGAAGGTTGAAGGCCCGAGTAAGCACCAGTGATCTAGCATTTGGTCACGGCCCGTGATCGCATGGGTTGGGGATTAAGAGAAAAGGGGCTAGTGCCCCAAATTTGCAGAGCAGAGAATATATCGAAAAGATAATGAAATCCGAACATTTTTCTTAAATCGGATTGGTTTATGAATGTTGTGGGATTTGTTAAGGAATGATGGCCTGACAAATTTTGGTTGTCTGCACGTTGTGTTTGTAGAATTTAATGAGTTCCAAAACGAAATAGAGTTGCCACTGAGTGCATAGAACTAGAGGAGACACATAATGCTTCAAGTTCAGAGAATGAGGTAAAAGGAGTAGATGTCCATTTGGGAGCTGAAGGATCGAACTCCAATGGACATGGATAAGAGATAGATAAGGAAGAGCGTATGATGAAAATCATTGAACGACTACAGAAATATGCCCAAACTCACCGAGAGGATAACCAAAAGCTCATGAAATCCAAGGATCAACAAGGAGAAGTCAACTTAAATTTGATGAAGAGTTTGGAGAGAATAGAAAATAAGTTGGATAAGGAGGGTGATTTGAGAAAAATAGGGAGTCGTGGACCCCCTGAGAAGAAAAGAATACCAAGAAGCATTAGCAGGCATCGTCGTCACTCCCCGAAGCAATCCAATAAGGAGGCACATAGTATTTCAAGCCCATATACTACCAGAAAACACAAGAGATATGGAGTGGATGAGCTGAAGGGAAAAATGAACAAGATTAAGCCTCCTACGTTTGATGGAGAACACAAGAAGGAGGAAGATGTTGAAACATGGGTTCTTGGCATGAGGAAATATTTCCAGCTGCATAATTATTCCTCTCATGCAAAAGGAAGAATTGCAATGTATCAACTGAAGGGAAAAGCATCCATGTGGTGGGATCAACTTGTGCAGGTGCAGCACATTAGAGAGAAAGATATTGCTTGGAAAGAATTCAAGAAGTATTTTGAAAATAAATACTTGACTAAAAGATACTATGACATAAAGATGAAATAGTTCTTTGAACTCAAGCTGGGCAGCATGTCCATTGACGAATACGAACGAAGGTTTTTGGAGTTGTTGAAGTATGTTTCATTCATCAAAGATGAGACTGTTAAGATTCAAAGGTATCTGAGTGGAATACCACCTTCCATTGGGGACAAGATTCAGTATGATGACCCTAATACTATGGAAGAAACTATAACGAGAGAAAAAATCTTATATGAGTAGAAAAGAGAAAAGCCTACTTTTCAGAAGGTTGGGGATGACCAGATGAAGTTTAAGAAAGAGAAGAGGCAGAAGGGAAACAAACCTCCCTTTTTTCAGAAAAAATCCTCAAGGGAAGCCATCGTTTAGAGAGCCGAGAACGGTTGACATAGGGGGAAAAACACCAAGGCAGACGCCCATTCAGTGTTGGGGTTGTCAGGGAAACCACAAGTACAGAGACTGTCCCCACAAAAATGGAAAAGTGAGAGTTGTCCATAATGTTCAACAAGCTAAAATAGTGAAGGACATGGGCAGTAGAATACCAAGGATCTATGCAGCCCTAGACAACAAGCAAGTTGAATTTGAATCACACATAATCGAAGTGGAAGGTATGATCAACAACCAACCCATTTCTATTTTAATTGATTCAGAGGCTACTCATAGTTATGTAGACCCTAGGATGGTGGAAAGTTTACATTTACCAAGAAGCAAGCATGAGAAATATTGGTTAGTGCAGTTGGCTACAGGAGACAAGAGAAAGGTTGTCAAGTTGGTTAAGTCTCGTCCCGTGGACATGAATGGAATGAACACAAGGGTTGAATTGAACATTCTTCCTTTAGATTTTTATGACTGTCAAATTGGGATGGATTGGTTGGACCAGCACCATGCCATCCTAGATTGTCTTAACAAGGCATTAACTTGCCTAGATGAGGAGGGGAATCAGAGAACAGCCCAAGGAATTCCCAGAGTTGTTTCTATCAGAGAAATCTCAGCAATGCAGCAGAAGAAGTGTTATAAGAAAGGTTGTCAATTATTTGCAGCCCATGTGGAGGAAGCATCTAAGGATGAGGTTTCAAAGATTGAATACCATGTGGTACTAAAAGAGTTTGAAGATGTGTTCCAGGAGGTACCTGGATTACCCCTGAAGAGAGATATTGATTTTTCTGTAAACTTGATGCCTGGAGCAGCTCCAATATCAAAATATCCTTACAGAATGAATACACCAGAGATGAAAGAACTGCAATTGCAGCTTGAAGAGCTTCTGAAGAAGGGGTATATATGCCCAAGTGTGTCACCTTGGGGAGCCCTGGTCCTGTTCGTGAAGAAGAAGGATGGGAATTTGAGATTGTGCATCGATTTCAGACAGTTAAACAAAGTGTCTGTAAAGAACAAGTATCCTCTGCCACGGATCGATGATCTCTTTGACTAGTTGAAGGATGCTAAGATATTTTCGAAAATAGATCTTAGATCAGGATATTACCAAGTAAGAATAAAGGATGAATACATCAGTAAGACCGCCTTCATAACAAGGTATGGTCACTATGAATTCACAGTGGTGCCATTTGGGTTGTCAAATGCACCCGTTGTTTTTATGTGTTTAATGAATGGTGTATTCAGGGACTATCTAGACAAGTTTGTCATAGTCTTCTTGGATGACATCCTAGTGTATTCCAAGTCAGAGGAAGAGCATGAACAACATATGAGGATGGTGTTGCAGGTGTTAAGGGAGCACTAGTTGTATGCCAAGTTGAGCAAATGCTCATTTTACCAAAAGCAGATCCATTACTTGGGGCACATCATCTCAAAGGATGGGATAGCCGTGGATCCTGAGAAGATTAAGGCCATCAGAGAATGTTCAGCACCAAAGAATGTGACAGAAGTCGGATCCTTTATGGGTATAGCTAGTTATTACAGAAGGTTCATTGCAGGGTTCTCAAGGATATCTTACCCTATCACTTCCTTGCAAAGGAAGGAGAAGAAATTTCAATGGACAGAGGATTGTGAGAAAAGCTTCCAGCAATTGAAGCAAATGTTAACCAGTGTTTCAATCCTGAGGATTGCAGATCCAAATGTGGATTTTGTGGTTTGCACAGATGCATGCAAAGAAGGATTCAGAGGAGTCCTCAGTCAGAATGGATTCGTAATTTGTTATGAATCCAGAAAGTTGAAAGAGCACGAAAGGAACTATGCAACTCATGATTTGGAGTTGGAAGTCATAGTACACTCTCTAAATAAATGGAGGCATTACCTCATGGGAAGAAGGTTTTAACTAAGGACAGACCATAACGTTCTAAAGTATTCGTTTGATCAGCCAACCTTGAATGCTAGGCAGAGTAGGTGGTTGGAGTTTCTTTGTGAGTATGACTTTGATATCAAGCATATCAAAGGAAAAGAGAACAAAGTGGTTGATGCACTCAGTAGGAGAGTGCACGAATTGCATGCTACAACCATTAGCAAGTACCAAACTGGTATTAAAGGAAAATTTTCGGAGGCTGCAATTGTAGATTTGCAATACAGGGATTTGGTAGCAAAGCTACAACAAGGTGAGATGCCACATAAAGTGGAAAATTATAAATTGGAATCCGAAGGAACACTTCTGTACAAGAACAGAATTTATGTACCTAATGTCCAAGACTTGAAACTTATGATTTTGAATGAAATGCATATTGTGCCTTATGCAGGGCACCCTGGATATCATAAAATTGTGGCAGCAGTCAAGGGCCATTACTTTTGGCTAGGTATGAAGAAACAAATTGCAGAATAAATTACCAGATGTATGGAATGCCAGAAGGTTAAAGCTGAGCACAGGCACCCAGCAGGGTTGCAACAGTCTTTACCCATTCCTGAGTGGAAGTGGGAGGTAGTAACAATGGATTTCATCACAGGATTTCCTAGGACAGGAAAGCAGCATGATTCAATCATGGTGGTGGTGGACAAGCTTACGAAAGTTTTCCATTTTATTCCATTAAAGACTACACATAAGGCAGATAATGTTGCTAATATTTCTATGAGGGAAATGGCACTATTTCATGGTATTCCCAAGACAATTATGTCTGACAGGGACCTGAAATTCACCTCAAAATTATGGAAAGGGTTATTCAAAGGGTTCAGAACGAATCTAAATTTTAGCACTGCTTATCATCCTGAGTCTGATGGGCAGACAGAGTGGGTGAATCGAGTAATAGAAGACATGCTAAGGATGTATGTGATGGAAAAACCATCTAAATGGGAAGACTACCTACACTTGGTAGAATTTTCCTACAACAATGGGTATCAAGCATCGTTGAATATTAGCCCATTTGAAGCACTTTATGGCAGAAAGTGAAATATTCCAGTAAGATGGGATAATCCAGTTGATAGAGCAGTGGTTGGGTCAGAGTTGCTCAAGGAAATGGAAGAGAAAATGATGAAGATTAAACAGGATTTGAAAGCTGCCCAATATAGGAAGAAACGTTATGCGGATAAAAACCGAACCCACGGAGAATTTAAAGTGGGAGAGCATGTTTTCTTGAAAGTGAAAGCCAATATAAGTTACCAGAAGCTGGGAAACTGTTCGAAGTTGGAAGCCATATTTTGTGGGCCATTTGAAATCCCAGAAAGGATTGGGCTAGTTTCATATATGCTTTCATTTCCTGCATCCATGAATGTACATAATGTGTTTCATGTTTCATTGCTTAAGAAATATATAATTGATATTAATCATTTAATTGATTGTAATGTGATTCAGGTGGAGAAAGAAGGTGTCTTGCAAGTGCATCATGTGTGCATATTGGACAGGCAGAGCAAACATCTCTGGAATCGAGCCATAGGGCTTGTAAAGGTCCAGTGGACCTGGTACAGTCCTGAGGACGCGACATGGGAGCATGAGGATGCTATGCCGGCAGAATACCCGCATCTTTTTTAATATTTTGGAAATCTTGTTGATGTTGTGTAAAGAGTTGCACTGAGGACAATGCAAAAATAAGGGGAGGGTATTGTAATATCCCCAAGGACGAGCCCCTGTTGTATTTATGAATTGTAAACATATTTTGTAGGTTGGTGAGTGGAGTATTGATAAGTTGGTGGGCTTATGTGTTTGTTGGGCCGGAGAGCCTAAGTGTTAAAGGCTAAGAGCCTATTTTTGTATATGTAATTATGTGGAACATTAATAAAATATAAACATCATTGCGTGCAGACCGACCACGAAGAAAGAGTGATGGGGGACTAAGCTTCCACAAAGTGGGTAAGGGAAAGGGGGATGAAAGGTTGGAAAGAGGGGCTAAGCTTAGGGGCTTATGTCCTTGAGAATAATAATTTATTAGTATTCCAAAGATGTGAGAAAGGCATGTTTTTATCCCAAGTCTTGGGAGGGGCAGTGTGTGCAAAAAGGGAATGCACAGCTCCAGGAAGACAAGTGTTGACCTGGGCACATGCAGTTAAAGATGAAGAGTCATCTCGTGTTGTGGGTTAATCCTCCATTCTTTTGTCTGTTTTCTGAACCATGTGGGTCAGCGTCTGATCTCTGCATACCCTCATGCAGCACTAAAACCAGAAAACCGTGATGTTTTCCTGAGAATTCGACGCATCCTCCGTCTAAACCATTTGTGTCTGTGTTCGACCTATGCATTGATTCCTTTTCATGCACCCTGAAAACCAGTGGAAAACCCATGGACTAAGTCGTGTCTCTTGTGCATCCTATGAACCCAGTTTATCCTCCCTTACAGAGCCGAGTATGTACCTGAACTGTTCGTCGGTTGTTTCCCTTTGTTTTCCTTATTGGTGTTGGCTAGTTGTTGTTGTTGTTATCCTTACCTTGCGGGAATTGAGTTGAATTGGTTGAAGAAGTGGGTTGTCAGACCCATGGTTGAAGAGGTAGGTTGTCAGGCCTGTGAGCAGATATTTCCAGGTGAGAGAGTTGTTGGGAAGTGGTTTTCTCCCAAAGAGAGTCAAGCACCAGCTACAGATCTCTAAGAATTCCCGATCTGACCTATTGTCGAGACCCAGAGAGGGAGGTGAAGCAGTCGATGGACTGTGTGACAGTGAAGGTGTATACTCCTGGGTGGAACAAGCATGTGGGGAATGAGATTTTGTGATTAGTGGGTGTAAGAAGGCTCCTGGGGAGAATCCTTTCGGTTGCACTGTGTAGTTTTCCCATAACCTTAGCCTAGTCTATGATTCCCTTGCCCAGGGTGGAGCTTAGTCCCATCTCGGGGGTGACCCGTTGCTGAGTGGGATGAGCAGCGGGGCTAAGGCTGGGAGGTTCGTGGAAGGTCTACACGTAGTTGGTGGACTTACTCCAGCCTAAAATATAAGTATCAATTATGTTCTTAATTATGTATTTTATGCATGATTTGTGATGCTTAAATGTTATCATATATTTCGTTGTGTATCTGATTTATTGTCTATTACATTAGAATCCGAATGGTAAGAGTAATTATGTGATTATTGTGATTACATGTTTTAATCGATTAAAATGCATGTTATATATCTATGTATATATGTGAATGTTCCGCGTAGTAGTGTTGCCCGGCCTGTTGGTGGTTGGGGACATTACAGATCCTTTGTAAGTCTTGGTGGTGTCTTAAGATTGTTGATTCTCCATTGCCTTATTTTCCTCCTTCCTACCGGGCTCATTCAGATGTTAGTCTTTTCTTGTTGTATGTGAATGTGTTTTGTAAAGCAGATTATAAGAACAATGTATTGAAAAAACATAGAATAGATTAAAGGGAAGGTAGAAGTGATGGTATCAGTATAGAATGGACAGTCCATATTTTTGGACCACAACATGTATATTTCCTTTTGTTTGATACAAAGGAAGGAGGACATATTTGTTGGATCTTGCTCTTGTGATATGCTTGGGTTTTTTTTTTGTGAGCTATACTTTGGATCTCTCTCTCTCTCTCTCTCTCTCTCTCTCTCTCTCTCTCTCTCTCGGGGTGGCTATGGTTTCTTGATCTTGTTGGATCATCTTGAATACTAGGTTTAGGTTTTTATGCTTGAGTGATTCATACTTGTTGTATCTCCTTGGTTCAACCATGGTTTTTTAGGTTTTCCCTAGCTAAGTTTTGGATTGATAGAGTATTTTACTATAATTGGGATAAGGATATGGTATGTACATGAAATTCATATTTATACATGTTAATGAATTTTTTCAGTTGTCCAATACTTGTGTAAATTGTAGATTTAATTTTCAGCAATCTATGTTATTCATGGTTTTTAATCTCTAGGTGTATATCTCTTGTCAATTTGGCATAAGTTAAGGGTGATTATGTTGAGTGATTTAACATTGTAATTGAATAATATAAGGGCATTTTTTGTGTTGTATCTATATTTGTAAATAAGAGTTTTCAAATTCGGTTTATGCATGATAAGGTTGCCCTAGAGTGTTGAAACGTATCATAACACTTTGGTATATTTTATCTTAGATTTCCTTGATGATTGGGGTTGTCAAGGATTGAAAATTTGTCCACTATCGTTTTTATTTTGTTTGTACTCATAACATCCCTAAGGATAAAAATTCATAGGGTTAATATCTAAAACACCTCTAATATAGAGGTTGATTTTTTGTTTTTCATTAATCTATTGAAATGAAAAAATTTCAATAGTTGGTTGTATGTTGGAGTCACAACAATAAGCAGTTTTCAACGAACAATGTATAAAATATGAATTAGAGATAATCCAACCAAGGAGTCTATATTATAGTTGGAAGCATCTAATATTTCGGATGGTTTCTCCCACTAAATACTTGGGACTAAGATAATAAAATATTATTATAAACCAAAACTTAAAAGAAAACTTCTCTTTCAAGTTTCTTCTTTCTCTTATCATCATTTTTAGTCGAATTGTACATAGTAGTGTGAGTATAGAAGTTTGTTAATTATGTAGGTGTATTATTTAAGTTATCATGCCAATATGGTGTAAATATAGAATGATGTGTTCACCAGAATGACCTTCTCTTATGAACAAGCATCCTTTTGTCTAATACAAAGACTAGGAACTATTTTTCGAAAGGTTACATCATGGGAATAATAGAGTACTAGTTGTGAAGCTTGGAGAAGGGAAACAATTGGGAAAATTTTCAATTGTAATTCCATTGGGTTGTAACGGAAATTGAGCACACACAGAAACCAAGATAACTTGAATAAGGTTATCTGTCTTTATTCAATCAATGAAATAAGAGAGCAAATAGCTTTCTTATATAGGTTACAATCAAGTAGAGTCAAACCACTTTATGAATGTGGGATAAAGTGAAAATATAACCTAAAATAAAATATCTGAACTAAAAGCAAATAAATTAACCTAAAGTCACTTTGACTTTATTAATGCCTAAGTCTAATTTCTATTTGACCATTATAAACTAATATTTAATTTAACACCCTCCCTTAATGGTCAATCTACTCACTACACCAAGTTTCTTTCGAAATTTTACATGCTTTTCGGGACCCAAAGACTTGGTGAAAATGTTTGTAGTTTGATCCTATGTAGGACAATACTGCAGCTCAATAGTTCCATCTTCTACAAGTTGTCTGATGAAGTGACAGTGTGTATCAAAATGTTTGGTACGCTCGTGGAAGACTGGATTCTTCGCAAGTTTCATTACCCCTTGATTGTCACAAAACAAGGGTGTAGGCTCTCTCTGATGCATCTGCATATCTGATAACATCCTCCTAATCCAAACTGCCTCGCATGCACCTTCAATGCTCCTCAATACTCTGCTTTTTTCAATGAAAGGGCGACTGCATGTTGTTTCTTGCTGGTCTATGTGACTGCACCCGTGCCAAGGCTGAAGACATATCCAGAAGTGGATTTTTTGTCATCAACAAAACCTGCCCAATCTAAATCTGTATACCCACACAACCTCGGGTCTTTTCTCCTGATGTACATAATACCAAAGTCAAGTGTCCCTTTCACATATCTCAGCACTCGCTTCGTTGTTGTCCAGTGCTCTACTTTCGGCACTGTCATAAATCTGGAAATGAAGTTCACAATGAAACTCAGATCAGGTCTAGTTGCTATAAGATATATCAAGTTGCCCACTAGTTGTCTGTATAGTGACTCACTAACTTCCTTTGAGTCAGTCTTGGATGAAAGTTTTATCCCTTTCTCCATAGGTGTAGAGGATATTTTGTAGTCCTCCATCCTGAACTTATCCAACAAACTC
>SNQJ01S0084210.1:3350-38010 GCA_010110895.2 Picea sitchensis
GTTGAAGAATACCCTTCTTGTTAAGGGGGAGTGTTGAAATAATGTAACTGCAAAGAGTATTCTTATTATTATTGATATATTATTTATAGGATTAATCCCCATTGTGGATTAATCATGTCGGTAATTGTATTAGGACCAAATCCACTTTTGTGGATTGGTCAACAGACAATTATAAGAGGCATAATAAGAAGTCGGCCCCAGTAGTTAATAAGAATACCCAAAAATATAATAAAGGTGGGTTTACCCACCCAGATTAAGAGGTCAACCTTGCCAGTGAAGAGACACTTCACACATGCCAGAACTTGCATAAATAAAGGAGGCTAGTGCCTCATTTGAACACAACTCACTTGCTCATTTCTTAAGAGGCAAGCTGCAACTTACCAGTTGGAGAGAGGTAGAAGAGTGGCACATCTTTTGGAGAGGACTATCTGTATTGGTTTGAGTTATCTTTTGACATTGTATTGGCAATTATGATAAGGAAGTTTTTTGCTGGGTTTTCTTCCCCTAGAGGGTTTCCCAAGATAAATGTTGTGTCTCTTGTGAATGTGTATTTCTCAGTGATCTTGTTCTTATGATGCTCTTATCTATTGAAATGAAAAGAACTATAATAATGGCATAAACATTAACACACCTTTTATGTACTTATCGCAAGGTATGGATATAATATGTAATAGTCCAAATGGAACCCTCTCTACCACCTCTTGTCAATATTATCAACTCATATTATTGGTATAATCCCATAAAAAAATATATGTCTTTGAAATCTAGTTTCAAGGTATCATAACCTGGAATGCATCTCGACCTGGATCCTAATATCCCACCAGTGTCTATAGTAGTTGGTTTTGGCTCCACATGTTTGGAAAATTGAAGAACTTCGAGAGTCCATAGTTGTAGAGTGCATATAGAAAAATTTGGTCCTTGAGAGTGACATGATCATCCTCTTCATTCTCATTCTTTCTCCAATCAACAATGTTGATGATCCCTACATGATCAACAAATAATTTGTGAGATAATAACATTTCAAGTTTTTTCATTTTTGTTCCTTTTAGGATGTGCTTGCGACCTTGGATTATAAAACTTATGAATTCTCTCGAGTTTCCTTTTGGGAATTCATGAATACGACCTTCTTCTCATGACTCGACAACATAAAATTCATCATCATGTAGAAATCCTATCGAATAGGGTTTTTGATCCAATAAAAATCTAAAATTGTGAAAATTATCGTACCAATGAGATGAAAGAGTGAGGGTTCATGAGTTACTTGCTCCAAACAAAATTGAAATTGAATGGTTGATGTTCCTGTAATATACAACTAAGTTTGGGGTAAAAGGTTATTTTTTCAATCAAGTTGGTAAATTTCAAATTCAAATAGTAAAAATGGCCATTTTTTCACCTATGCAATATTTTTTTTTGCATATTTCACAACATTAAAATCCCTTTAAAACTTTTTCTTGTATATTTTGGTTCATTGTCCATTTTAATCCCAAGAAAGTTTGTTTTCATAGTTTGCAGGACTAAAGAGATAGTTTTTTTATATTTTTTGAAATTTTTGGCATCGATATTTTTTGATCTTGATGTAAATGATTCCAAATTGGCATGTAGGAATAGGCATTTTTCCTTGAAGTTTTCATTGTGAGCCTTATTTTGCAATTATTACACCTTATGATCGAACCCACCGAGTTGTGGTGTTTAACTCGTCTTAATCCATCATTTTCCATAACTTGTGTGTTAAGACGTACCTATCACGAGCTACCCTAGTTAGCACCCCACTTGCCTATTGACACTCATGTTGAGCATTTATCATTGGCTCGAGATATCCATTAGCCCTACCATGGATATGTAATAAACCACATGATTTTGTCTGATCATTTTCTGGCCATTTTCCTATGGCTATCTTGTTATTTTGTTTGATCTACATTTGCATTACTTATCGTTTCTTTCATGCTTGTGCATAATGTTCCATTGTAGTTTTCTTCCTTATGATTACTACAATCAGAGGAGACATGATTATGAGTGTCCACATCCTGAAAACCACCTTCTCTTCTTTATTTTTTCATAGTACCTCTGTTCCACACGCTTAGAACATAGTTCCATGCTTATGAAACTCATCTCCTCCACTATATTATGGATTTTTTTTTATTATTTTGTAGGATTTTATAATATGAAAATGGAAAAAAATCAAATGTTTATTAAAAAAGAGAGGGGGAAAGAATTGGGATGTTTATGATTCATGTATATATGTGGCAATGGTTTGTCTATGTTTCCCTTGTAGAAAACAACTATTTTTCTTTAGTTATCTACAATTGGGTTTTACTATTGGTTTAGGATTCATACCATGATTTAAATCCTCCTACTATATTCTCTTCCAATCCTTATGGGGATTACCTCAATACCTCCTACGTTGATGGTTTATATCATTGGTCATTTTTTGGTGTCAGTTCCTATCCAAGTCAGAATCATGTCATGCTAATGTTCAAGGGAAGTTTGATAAACCATGCCAACCATTCTTTAGATATCTTGTCCATCCATGTTGTCCTTCCCTATTTTCACATTGTACTTAGCTCATCAAGATGTCCAATGTTCTTTTCTCATACTAGTGTGGAAGGATTCCTTGTTACCTTTTCATTGGTGGGTATTTTCCTATTGACTACAACATGTTTCTCTAGGAGATATACTTAGAGTTGATAGCACCCTAGAACTTACTTTCATCATTGGTATGTTGATTTGTGCTCAACATATGACATTCATTATAAGTCGTTGATTGAGAGGTTTCCCCCATGTTTAACGATAAGATACTTTTTCACATAGTGCGATCTGTCTTGTAACTTGGATTCCAGTTTCCTTATTGATGGAATGCCTCACCTTTGATAGTGATATTCATCATTGAATTCTACTTAGAGGGTTTTCCTTGTGTTATTTTCATTTGGTGCATTTGGAAGTCATACTTGGTGGTATGTTCTTTCTATTTATTGTCTAAGGACTCAAATCAAATCATGTTCCTAACACTTTCTCATGTTGGTTGATGAGGGATGCCTTAATTCCCTCCTTCTAGTAGATATGTTTCTATAAAATCCAACTCATTTTCTCTGAGAATGATATCTAGAGACCTTATAGTACCTTGGATTTTGTCGTCAGCAATGGCAAGTTCCCTTGTGCTTGATAGTGGGTATTCATTAATGACCATTGATCAATTGATTCTATAGGTGTTCAACATCGACACATTTATTCACTTTTACTAGAATGTACTAGGTACCTTGGTTCCCATTATCCTTATTAGTGGTTTACCTCATGACTAGCAATGCTATACATCAATGAATGGTGATCAAATGGTTTCTCACATGTTTGATTTCAAATCATTTATTCTAATGGTGGAGATTCGTACACATGATGGGTTTGGATTGGAGATATTGAGATATGGCATCATCCCATTTTTTGATGCTACCACTTGAGTTGAATATAAAATACCACTTATGTCTATTGCATCGGTACCTTGGAGAATAGGTTTGAACTCTTCATATTTCTAGTTGTTCTCCTGATGTACACTGAGACATAGATCCACTTTGAATCTATCTCATGATTATGATTTTACTTTGACATGGATCCATTATGTATTCTTTCGTGTCCATGATATTACATCTTATATACTTCATGAATCTATAGTGTAATTGAATCAATAACCATGCTTATTTTTCTATTGAGCATGGGTATGCTTGCCTAAGGGAAGAGAGTCATTTGACAATTTGGTTTTTGTTTGTAGTTACTTTTCAGATCCTTCATTTTCTAGAATTCACCTATATTTTACTTGTTAGATTCCTCTAATATTTATAATATGTTTCAACCATCAAATCCCCTTATAACCTCACATAATAAGGGGCATCTATTATAGCTATATTTGGTCACCCTTAACAACCTATGATAAGCTAGGCCATTGTGTACATTTTATCCTTGACTTACATCTCCTTTCACAACTTTTTTGAGACTTTTATTTTATGCTTGTGATTTTCCTTCATGTAACCTATGAGAATCTCCTAGGTTTCCTTAAAGAAATTTGAAATAACCTTAAAATGGCCTTCAAATATAAAAAAATCACAATTGTGTGCCCTTGAGTAGATATCATGGAGGCCATACACTTGTATCCCTTGGATATTGATCCTTAATGACTATACGTACTTAAAAATCATATAAATATGAGAAGTAGGTTAGAGGAAAGGGATTGCGTTGAGAGTTATTATGCCTACATGCCGAAGATTTGACAAAATATCTTCTATTCTAGGTTTTTATATTCTCTCTTGAGTAGAACCCCTAGGTTCTACAAGCTTTGTCTGATCTTCTGTTGGGTTTAAATCATCATTTGATTTCCCTTCGGGAATAAGAACAAGAATTTTGATGAGATTGATTGACAAGTGGACTAGGTTGGAGGAACCTAGAGTTGGATGATGAAGGGGCTAGAGACACAAATCGTGTATATATCTTGTTGTAACATTTGAATTATCTCTTCTTACTTGTAGTGCCCCATCTAGCTACTCTCTCTCTCTCTCTCTCTCTGTCTCTCTCTCTCTCTCTCTCTCTCTATATATATATATATATATATGCACATTTTATACACATGATTGCATCTATGATTAGGTATGTTTAGACAATTGATTATGATTATGATCATTGATGTGTGGAACAGATAGTTGGTTATGGTTTTGATCATTGCCATGTGGAATAATTGGTTGATTATGATCTTAATCATTATCATGCAAAACAAATAGTTGATTATGATCTAGTTGATGAAATATGATTTTCATGATTATGTATGATTAACCTTGTAATGAATAAGATATGGAAGGGAAATTGGTTATTTGTCGACATGTATGCTTGGATCAACCCATATCATAAATGGTTGTGGAAGTCATGCACACATTTGGGTAAAATGTGATTAATTTAATTCATTATGAGTTTTAAATTGATGATATTAATCTATGCAATTATGATGTGTGTAGGTATGGGGAAATAAGACCTTGCCAACAAGATCATCGAATGGATAAGAGCTCACAACCAATACCTTGTGGGAAACATGGAGTTTCAAGAAGAATATATGAGAAGCCATGAATTTTATGGCACTGAGTCCTAAATACATGGAAGATCAAGGCGTGGAGTATTAGATCTATGATAAAAGAAATATTAGGGCGTGGAGTCCTAAATATTTGGAAGATCAAGGCGAAAAATATTAGATCTATGGAATAGATTAGGGCACAAAGTCTTGAATATACTAGGGCGCGAAGTCCTAGGTACAAGGCAAGGATGTGGAGTCCAAATAAGTCCGGAGAGGCATGCCATAGGGGTGCAAAATTCCTATTCTCCAGCAGAACATCACCACTCAAGGGTGTAAATCAACCAAGTAAGCCAACCTATAATTAAACCTTTAATTAATTTAATTCTAATTTACCCACTTTTGAGGGGCTCTTAATTTTAATATTTATTTAATAAAAAAGGTGAATTAATTAATTTAAAAAGAGGGAATAATAGGAAATAATATAAAAGTGACACATGGGGGTGATGGTTAATAAGTTAATTAATTATTTAATAAAATAAGAAAAATGTGGGAATGCCACCTCAGAGGGGGTGGTGAATAATACATAATATTCTAATTAAAAAAAAAAAAATTAAATATAGAATTTTTCATTAGAGGATGAGGTGTCACCTCTCTCAAGGATTATAAATATAGAATGAACCTCATGGTATGAGGGGGGAAAACCAAATAAGTAATGTGATGCTGCCAAAATAATTCTGGAGTCACTAAATTATCTTAGCTTCATTGATTAAGGTTTGAATGGTGTTGGAAGGAAGAGTGGATTGTATTATTCCTTGATCCTCTTCCTTAATTTTCCTATTATCTCTCTATTGTTGCATATAGGTATTTTTTGCGAGCTCTTACAACTTGGGGGTTCCATGTAGAGAATAAGTTCTCCCTAGATATGGTTGGGTGGTGAGACATATGGTCTATTAAGTTGGAAAATGGAGCGCTACAAAGATTTTATGCAACTGTTACGCTAATATAATCAGTTGATTTCAGGATGGAGTTGCTGCAAAGAATTGATCAATAAATTTTAGGTAAAATTTGAGTTGTTTAACTTTGATATTTTTTGGTATTTTATAATTTGGAATGATTTCTAGTTACACCAAGATCGCTAGTTGAAAACGTTAATATATGGGTTAATTATTGAGTTCTAGACAAAAGTTATTCTAGCTAATGTTTCAGGGATTTGAACAACTATATGGCATTGTGGAATAAATTTTATGCAATATTAAAGAAAAAGAATTTATTGTTGAAGTTGGAAAATTTTCCCTTTTATTTATTCTATTTCTTCTCCTCTTTCTACAGATTTCTTCATGGAAGTGAAAGTTAAAAGAGGCCCTGCAAGAGGGTTTAGTAATTTGGTCATGGGTTTTAATTATTTTTAATGTTATTGATTATAGAAATGATATTTAACATGCATATGTCATATTTGTATCGATATTGAAGTTTGTTGGCGACTGTAGGTGTTAATGTGTCTACTATATATTAGATTAGCTATGTAAATAGATTTTATGGAGCCAATTTAGATGGATTGAGATAAATCTAGTTTCAGAATGTTTATGTTTTGTTTCAACAAAAAGACAAGGGCTATCCATGCCAAAATAATATGTTGTCCAAAAATCTTGTTTTCAGAAGCTAAATAATAAATCTGGGTGATTTACAGAATTTGCTTACGCCCTGTGAAATTTGTATAATTGTTGGTTAAGGAAAGATGTCAGTTAATCATTGTTTCCTCTATTCTATCTTTCCCTTTTCTATTCTTCATCCATGAAATTCCTCTTTCTCATTTTCCTTTTCTATTTCTTCATTTTTATGGATGATGTAAGTTCAACATGGGTGTTGCAGCAACATGTGTTAGAGGTGTTGTAGCAGTGGTGCTGCAACAATGGTGTTGCAGCAACGGTGCTACAACAATGGTTTTGCAACACTGGGTGTTGCAGCAGTGGTGTTGCAACAACAAGAGTATCCATGTTGGTTTTACAGTAGTGGGAGTTGCAAGATGTATTTCACACTTCAATTTACTAGCTTGAAAATGAAATTTTTTCGGGTGATGTGGTTTGCTTAAGGCCAAATATGCTCCTGCATCAATATGGTTGTATATTGTTTGAAAATAAAGCGATTGTTCATGCGTCTCATTGGAAATGATGGATGTAGCTTAATTGAAAGGTGTTACCTAAAATCCTCAATTCTTGTAGTTTGATTTCATACGTGTTTTGATTATGTACCTCTTGGCTGTAGATTTCTAAGTTTGTTTTCTACTCTTGCTTTCAAATTCCAAGTATTTAACGATGTAGTTAAATTACATTTGTATATGTACATTTTGAATTAAATTAGGAGGCTTCAATAGATTGTGTGCATGCTTTTAGGAAAAAATATGTTTATGATTACTTAGAACATATTTGGAAATGGTTTAAAAGAGTGTGTTTATGTACATAGATACATAATTATAAACATGATTATAATTACATGATAGATGAATTTATTTGGATTTGTTTTACAAAAAACAAATTACACCTATTATAAGCCTAGATTCTTATGTAATGTTAGTAAGTAAGGTGAGACCTTACATAACCCCCCACCCCCAATTGATTATGAATTTATATGATGTTACTTTATATTTGAATTGATGAATTATGGATGAAACACGTTTATGTTATTTATTTCTATGCATTATTAGGTTTAAGAAAGTTTGTTTTTCTTTACTTGTGTGCAATTGTAGAGAAGGATATTGTTGTATAAGCTCACTGCTCAGATTGATCACAAATATCAAGGGGATTCACTCTATAATTACAATTACTCTCCTTTGATTTATTTTTATGCATTAAATAACATAACTTATGAATTTGGGAAAGATAGACTGTTATCTTTCTTTGCTATATAACCTCATTCATTAGGGAATTTTATTGCAAACACATGTTAACAAGTTAGCTGAATAAATATAAGGATACTATACACTAGATCACTCTTAAGTCTATCATGGAATGGTGACATGTAAAAACTTACATTTTTAGGGCCTGACCCTTTTCTAGGGTGACATGGTACAAATGTCATATCATATAGGAGACATGTTAGAATGTGATTGGATACTTATTTCATATTAGTGTGTCATTGAGTTATGTCATACACCTAGTAGGTCAAATTGGCTAGGTAAAATATCAATGGGTTATATATGAGAAGTGAGAGTTTTGCAAAGATGCCCCATAGAGATGCCTTGTAGAGGTATGTCACTATAGACGATTTTAGTGTTTATATGTGGGATTAGGTTCCATATTTTCCCATGGATTTATTTTAGTATTTTAAGTGAGTTTATGATTAAATATTAGAAAAATAACATGTTTTCACTTATGTTTGAAAGGTGGGTTAGTTTGGTGATGATTACAGGTACATTTGGAGTTTCTAACAATGGTTATTTTTACTACTTAGTTCCAAATTCGAATTTCTTATTCAACCATTGAAGATTTGATGAGGATTTAGGATGATCATTCAAACATCTTGGATCTATCTATTATCAATTATCTTATAGATTTTGGAGATATCTTTGATTTTCTAATCTTTGTCAAAGGGTTGTAACCACATGAGAGATTTGTGGATCTAAATTAATTAATTTTTATCTTAGTTTCAAAGCAAGTTTTTATATAAATAAGAGTGTATTATCCATTCCAAAGGAGGAATCTTGGAGCATATGTCCAGATTACGATGGAATAGAATACAGTTCTTGGTATTTCTCTTCACATAATTTGTCATTCTTTAGTTCTATAATAGTATGTCTTGAGTTAGTTTACAATGTTGTAGAGTAATTTTCTACCTTGTTCTTGGGATAATTGATCTCACTCCAAATATATCACGATAGTCTTTTATTTCATATGTTTTCATTTAATTTGTAATTTGGTTTCATGAACAATGTATTACCTTTATGCAAGTTGACTCTTAGTTGCAGGAGAGCATCCAATCAAATTGTTATTCAACGAATTGAACCGATTGTTGCATGAATACTCTAACTATCAAGAGATAAATATTGTGACGATTTATAAATATGCAATTCCTATAGATCTCAGTTCAAGTGAACAATGTACTCTTGTATTGCTAGATAGTTAGTTAATTTGCAATTAATTCTAAGTTTACTTTATAGTTTGGAGTCTTTTCTATTAGAGTAAAATCTAATTCTGCACATATAATGTTTGCATCTCATAAGTTTATGTACCCCAGATTGATAATAGAATGTAACATGATTTATACATATAGATTGCCTGACATTTTTGGCGCCATTTCCAGGGCGATACTAAAAAGATTAGAGCATAGATAGTTTGTTTTTATTTTCGAAGTTATTTCATTGTTTTTTGTGTATGGTTTTTGTTGCAACAACATTTACAACGTTGAGGAGGAGAAATGGTAAGAAAAGAGGCAAGAACCTGCACATTCACTTTAGTGAGTTTCTCTGAGACCTCGTCACATTGGTAAAGTAGATCTAGAAATATTTAAGGTAAAACAATTAAAGTTTAGGTAAATAAGTTTCATGTTAGTACTATATGCATGAATAAAACCCAAAATAGAAAAATATAATTTTTGTTAAACATATTTCAATCATTTTCATTCGTGGTGTAGTAATAACCACTTTATCCACTAACCATTGGTAGGAACATGCATCTGAAGGAGAAGGAAAAAGTAGACTTCAGGGAAGCAAAAAATTCACTAAAGGACAATTAAATACTTCAAGGTAAGCCATCAAATTTATAATATTAATCCTTCCTTGATAGTTGAGTCTAAGGGTATATGTCTTTTAGGTTGTACGTTTGGTAATGTCTATTTTGATTTGACAAATTGCTACAAGTTTTCTAAGGTCCATGTTATAAGATGTAAGAGATGGATATTATATCTTTTTGGGGAAATGAAATCTTAACATCATCATAAATATACTCACCAAAAATTTCATATACCCACATCACAATTTAGAAGAAATTGGTCATTTTAAAATTTTTGTAGCAATTTGACTTCGAAAACCTCTTCAAAATAGAGTTGGGAAAGTCAAAATTTGAGGGACTAAATGAGATAATTTTTCAAACTTGTTTCTAAGGGATATATCCCTTGGAATATAGTTTCTAAACCAATTTGTGTCATTCAATTCGTATCTCAAAAAAATAAGTTATGACCAAAACATTGACTAGATGTAGAGTAGGGAGCTCATAAACATAGTTAGGAAAATCACTTTTTGGATGCCTAAACGGATATATATTTCAAACTTGTTTCTATGGTGTATTCTCCTATGAATTTGGTTTACAACTCAATTTTAATCACTCAATTTTTATATCATATGAGAAATTTATGCCCAAAATACTAACTATCTATCCTAAATATGCATTCCTAAAACTATGTTTCCTAGGTTGTCCCTTGGCATATTTGACCCATCAATTATTCTTGTATTCAAAACCTGTTTTTTTTGGATATGTCTACATGAATATAATTTAATATCCAATTAGAATCACTTAAATTCATCATTAGACTAAAACATGTGCTCAGAATAGTGACTGCTGGTCTATGGGGGAATTTGAAAACAACTCTGTCATGCAAGTTGTTCCTAAGTAGATTTGGCATATCATCTCATGGAATTTAAAAATAAAAACATTTCTATCAGGGATATCCCTTTGAATAAATTTTATTTGGATTTGGAATCACTCAAATTATACATCAATAGAATAAGATATCAATGAAATACCGTCAGGTAGTCTAGGCTGGCCACCACTCCTCAACAGGTAAAAATGTATTTTCCTTTGTTTATTTTTCCTTGGATTTATTTCCTATGCATTGTTTGTCATTTTTTGCATAAGTCTTGGATGAAGAGATACCCCCGACCTCTCTTCTTCCATCAACTCACGTTTTATTGCAGGAAAGTGCTATGTTTTTGCAGGTTCCGGGAGGATCAAGAAGGTCAACTATGCATGAGCAATTCATGAAGCCAAAGATTCATGCGAAAGGAGACATTTTCTTCAGACATCCATCAAATAATATTCAACATATTTTTTTTTTCCTTTCAAGAGGGTTAGAACTAGTTTTCACTAACAATGGTTCCAAATCATGTAACCAAAGATCCAGTAACCCCTGTCATTAGTTGACATACTTGCATGCCTCCAAAAGAAAATCCTCCGTATGGGTTTTGTTTCTAGACGCCCCGATATGGTTTTGTGTTGATCATATAGACTCTAGGATAAATGAGGGAAGCTCCATCCTGTGGTCAAAGTCTCAGTCAACCGTGTTCCAAAGGGAATTTTCTTAGTGGCATTCTCTTGATTTTCCATGATCTAAAGCTCAAAGTACTTAGAGGTCACTACAAGAGCATTTCAACTGTTGACCAACAACACCAACAGTACCAAATTTTTGAAGATGGATCGAAATCATGGAAAATTAATATGAATACAATTATCGAAAAGATAAGTCAAGTTCCATACCATGCAAAGTCGCATCCATAATTCCATTACTACCTTAAAAATCCTTCCAGAAATCCAACTATTCATTATGTCATGGTATGCCCATATATTTTTTAAGCTTAAACACACATGCATACTGAAGTCAATAAAAATTCCTTGTTTATGTGGTCAAACTTCAAATTCCAATCTTTTTCATATGTTTTATGACTATCACATTATGACTTCAGCCTATATTTCCTTCACAAGTTTCATACTTTCTTGCTCCATCCACCCTAACCCATGAATAAAGTCACTCAACTCCCTTAGAAAGTTGCGTTACATTTACATCCTATCCTTTTCAAAATAAAATTTGATGGTGAAAACCTATCTCAGGTGCCTTCAAACCATGGAGTGTTTGAAAACTAACTTGCCGATGAGCATTCTATGGGAATACAATTTTTGATTGTGAAAACCCCTTTTGGGAGCAATCAGACAAATCTTATTTGAAAAACAACTTGCTGGCAGACAAGATTTGCAAATAATGAAAAAGACACCAAAAATTCCATCTAAGTTCCATTACTCCTCATGTCAAAATTTACAAACTTGTTATTCCATTTGAAGATGAGTGATCCAAATCGCAATTTATCGACTATTGTGTTACAAGTTCCAAGTCTCCAAATCTCAGTTGAAAATAAGTTACAAGTATTATATGATCCAGGTTCTACAACTCATATCACCATTTTGTACAACTCAACTTGTCTGCTCCTCATGAAGTCATATATTTACTGCATATCTCATGGAATTCTCAGTTAAGTGAAGGTTTGTTTATTTTCTAATTTGTAATCAATAATTTATTGAATTCCAAAAGAAATGTACTTGGAAAATTCCCTTTGCCTCTTATGATTCCTTAAGAATTGCTCTCATATGCCCTTCCCTATTTGTCAAATTTTTTTTTGAGGACGAAAAACACCTTTAGTTGGGGAGGGGGTATTGATACCTTTTTAAAACCATACTCCATATATCTTATATGACGTTTTTTCCTCCACGTGAAACATTGGTGATCAACATGTTTTCCCCACATTTGACTATTGTTCTTCATGTAACCCCTCATTGGTTTACATATGAGCACAAATTTGAATCAAAATTCAGTAGTTGGGGGATGATTTAGGTACTATGGGGATGCTTCAGTAGATTCCATCAAAATACAAATCATTTTCATCATATCCTTTAACCATAGTGTAGATCCGGTAACACCATTCATTGGTTAACATACTTATGCTTCCTCAAATCAAAATATTCCAGTTGGATCTTGTTCTAGATGAACAAGGCATGTTTTGGTTCCTATTAGATCACAAAAACTCAAACTTTCTTCTCGTGGGGATAAATTCAAACCAAAAGTCAACATAAAAATTTAAAATAGTCAAATTTGTGCTAAGGGCACCGTTTGCACGTCGTTTGCATGCAGTCAAGGCCGAATAAAAAAAAATGAAGACATGGATTTTGTGCCTAATATAACCTTTCTGGTATCTAGGCATAAACATTTCTCAAAAAATGAACAAGAAAGGTTGTATTGACATGCTTTTAAGGTATTTTTATGTTTTTTAACCATTGTGTACACGTAAGCTAGAATTTACGTTTTTTTTTATAGCATTGCCTTTTTTTTTTTTTCTCAAAATGGAAATATGAAATTCTGACAACATGAAAAATGTTGAAATATACCATGCACAAATTGAAGCACTCAATTTGGATTTAAAATTATCCCGGGGTGTCCATTTTTGTGCACTTGGGAAACTTCGTCAAGTTTGGAAAAAATGGCAAAATTGTTAAACAAGTAAAGATGAATTTGACAATTCTGGGGATGGTCCTTGATCAACACGAAATGAGAGAGGAGATATAATAAAGAAATGTACAGATACATCTCAGATATCCAATAAAATAACATAAATATATCATAGATGCAACCATAAACACAGAGATACAGTAATACACAATTTCTATAAATGAGTGAAATGTACAAAACTGTAGAAATACAGAGTGAAAGACTCGCTAGAATGGTGGAAGCTTATCTCTGAGAAGAGATGTGACGACTATTCACATTCGAAAGAAGTTGATTAAAATGAGGTTCTAAAGGCCTTTTTAACAAAAATAAAATCCAAAACCCTAACCCCGGAGGATGAAAAGCCAACAATTTTGTGGACCCCGTTTTGGGTAGTTTGGTGTATCAACTTCCCGGGGGATTAAATTTGGTGTAGGATCTTCGTTTGGGGTGCATAATAGCTCATGGAAAGGTATCATCGAGGAGATTAATTTTGGGGGCTAAATAAAATCCTTTGGATATCACTAAGATGCTCGATCCTGAAAAAAACTTCATTTAGGACCTCAAAAAGGCCCAGAAATTTTAGGAACTGAAAAACAACAAAAAATAGTAAATTGCCAGAAGATTGTTTTGAGCCAGTTGGACATAGGTGGGTGGCCACTGATATCCACCTGGATCAATCCTCTCTCCTTAGGAAGAAATTGTATCCATTGCGTTGAGTGCCCAGGGGAGAGGGAAAAGTGTTTGTTAAATCTGCATCTTGATGAGCTGCTTGCCTTGCTAGAGAAGTTGCGCTGCCTAGCTTGTTGAAGGCTGTCACAAGCTTGTGGCTAGAAGGGTTGGAAATTTTTAACTAGTTTAGATACATGAGATGACTGTGTGCATAAGGAATCCTTGTGCTTTGCTTCAATCTTTTCGACCTGGTTCTGCTGGACTTATTCTTGGACTAAGGTTGCTGTGGTTGCGGTGTTCTTATGTTCACATTTTGAACAAACTGTGAAGAAGCTGAATTTTGTAGTATGAGATACTACCTTGCGACATTGTTTAGGTGGGACAATAGTTGGAACTACCTCTGGTATCCTATAGATATGACCCCCCATAGTAACAATGACACTACGGGGTCGAGACTCATAAATAACATGGTGCTTCGACATATATGGCTGGCCCAACAGAAAATCACAGATATCCAGTGGGGAAACATCACATAATACCTCATCCTTGAAGGGATGGATGTCGTATGAAAATTGGCACTGTTGGATGACACAAAGGTTTGATCCTTAGCGAAGCCACCCGATGTTGTATGGATGCGGGTGTGGTGTTTTTGACAATCCCAACTGTTTAATGACCTCGACTGATATGAGGTTATTTTGGCTTCCGCTATCAACAATAAAATGCAACGGGGTCCCCTTCACCCACATATGTGAATGAAAAAGGCACTCCCCCTCTTTAGGATCGACTGGTTCTTCTGGTTGAATTGTTTCGGTCGTGACAGTAGCAGTGGGATCTGCATCGATGATCTGTATTTTTCCATTATTTTCTTAATCATATTCTGAATCATGGTTCAACTCTTTGTATTTGATCTTGGTCACCAATGAATTTTTTGAATGACATTCATCGGTGTTGTGTTAGGGGATTTTGTGGAATTCACACCAATTTCTAGTGTCATTCTTCATCTTTCCCCTACCCTTCTTTTCCTGTGGCTTGGACTGGTTGTCAGGAGGTTGTTTGTTAGGGCCTTGTTTATCATCCTTTGGTTGTTGTGAATTTGTAGACCCAAACACTCATTTGTTCTGGTGCCTAAATTTCTGCTCAATTTTGACAACATATTGATAGGAAACTCCCAGTGATGAGATGTCCAAAAAATCCATTTTGGTTTAGATGTACCTATGCAGATCCCCATAGTATTTTAGAACTAGATGTCACTCAGAGTTTTTAATACCCAACTTGGTGCGAAGGTATGTAAATTATTTGTGAACTCTGACACTATTTGGCTCCTCTCTTTCCGCAGTGTGGTCATCTCATGTATTGGTCATCATAGTTACCAACAGGGTAATATTGTTCCTTGAGCACATCCACAAAAAATCCCAAGTGGGCTCGACCCCATATATTCCAGAATCCTTTGAGGAAATTTTCTCCTAGTAATTTTCCCACCAATCTTTGACATGGGGGAGAGCCTTAAGAAGTGTGAAGGTGATATTTTCCTTGTCGGAAAAATTGTGAATAGAGAAATAAAATTCTAGCAGTTTTAACCATTTTTATAGGGCATCGCATCTATCCGACCTTCAAATACGGGAATATAAAAATTAACTTGTACCTTTAAAGGACAGGTTCTTCCAAAGTGGCCTCTTGATGAAGACATTCCTTTTGTTATCGACAGACATTGAAGGATGTGGGAAATTTTTTCCATCATTTCGTCCCTCTGTCGCATGAGAGCTTGATCAAGCAACAGATTGATAGAATATTCTACTCCATCGTTTTTATTTTCTTCCACCATGGAGGGTTTCTTGGGCGTGTGAGAGCGATTGTCCTCAATAGAGACAAGCTTGAGACCCAACTTTCTATACTCGGACCTCATTGGGGACATGCACTGAAAAACGATCAAGAACAACCTGCTCTAATACCACTGATCTAGATTATTTTCAGCACGAAATGAGAGTGGAGATATAATAAATAAATGTACAGAGATATATCATATATCCAATAATATAACAAAAATATATCAGAGATGCAACCATAAACATAGAGATATAGTAATACTCAATTTCTATTAATGAGCGAAATGTACAAAACTGTAGAAATACAGAGTGAAAGACTCACTAGAATGGTGGCAGCTTATCTCTGAGAAGAGATGTGATGGTTACTCATATTCAAAAGAAGATGATTACAATGAGGTTCTAAAGGCCTTTTTAACATAAAGAAAATCCAAAACCCTAACCTCGGAAGATGAAAAGCCAACAATTTTGTGGACCCCGTTTTGGGTAGTTTGGTGTATCAACTTCCCCGAGGCATAACTTTGGCATACAATCTCCATTTTGGGCACACGATAGTTCATTGGAAGGTGTTGTTGAGGAGATTAATTTTGGGGGCTCAATCAAATCCTTTGGCCATCATTAAGGTGCTCGATCTCGAAAAAACTTCATTTAGGCCCTCAAAATGGCCCCAGAAGTTTAGGAACTGAAAACTGCTAAAAATAGTAAATTTCCAGAAGATTGTTTTGAGCTAGTTGGAATAGGTGGGTGACCACCGATATCCACCTAGATCATTCCTATTGTGGATTGAATTTGAGCCTAAGTATCACCATAAGAATTTCCACTACTAGTATTTTTTTGTGTTTTGATGTCAAGGAGGTCATGGAGGTCTTGTATGCTTGGCACCAATGAGATATTTCCTCATGTTAAACATATAGAGGTAAATCATATAAACATGTCAAGAATACAAAGGTAATGTAGGAGTGAGGCCCGCGAGAAACAAACATATAGAGGTAAAGCATATACATAGAGTATGAAGTCTTCTTTTGTATCAACTTCCATGGAGAAAGTGTTGGATGGTTCAGAATATCATGGCAGCCATGGGTTGATGGAAGCATCAAATGCTAATTTTGGTAAAGAAAACAAATTCGTTGTTAGGAAATATTCAATTCAATCAAATATATGGGAAAGATGGAGTTGAGAGTTATCCATTTCATTTCTTCTGGCTACCTATAACAAGTTTTATTGTTTGGTCTGTCTAGTTGCACATTTTAGTGTGGCTAAGTCTAGTTGGACATGTATTGAAGGATATTGCTGCTAGTTTTAGGGATATAAATGTGCCAAGAACAGTCCCCTTGTCAATGGTATAAATGCTATCCATTAAAAAAAACATCCCTGCTAATTAAACCTTGAAATAATGTTGCAAAAAACACCGTAAAGAAATATCAGCACTATTTTCCTTTTTCCTTTGAAGCATTTTTAGATTCTTGTTCAAAGTCTTGTGGTTTCACACTTGTATATGCTATTTTGTGAAGGGAGAAAGAAAAACCCGATAGATATGAGGATGAAACATTGAATTGTGTGTTTGCAACAAATACCTCATATTACTATCGATTGTAGTAAAATTAGAGATGGATTGTCTAGATTTCAATATGATCAATCATGACTCACAGGTTGTGGGCGACATGCAATATTTGATGTGTAGGCTTTTGTCTTCGAAGGAAACATACTAGGTTTTTTTGACATGAAATTGAGAGCAGTCCATGCAATCCTCTTATCACTTAATGAAAAACACATATTTGTAAGGTGTTTTAAGTGTTTTTTTGCAGAGATATAACTAGCTATATGAGTGTGCATTCATGGGCGACTACAACAACAAGTAAAAGTACATAAAATTTGTGATTTCCAACACTTTGATTTTTTTATAAAATGTAGAAACAAATTTGCTCATAAATGGAAATCTATCATCTGGATTTTTCTAATATTTTGGGAGGAAGTGCATTAGAGTCAAATTAACATGCTCACCAAAAATCATCCCTACCCAAGTTGACATTTGCAAGAAATCATCCACCATCACCTATAGCCATTTTTCTTATTTTTTGAAATCCGTTAACTTGGTTTTTTCAAAAGTTTGGTGAGAAAAATCATAAAATTAGTACCAACACCCCCACAAAATTTCCCAAGAATCTAGTTGGTAAATTTTGAAAATCAATGAAAAGTCTACCACAAGAAGTTTTCTATAGGAGATCCTATAACCGTTTGCAGATCCAATAACCCTCTTCATTGATTGGCATACTAGCATATCTTCATGAGGAGATCCACCATATGGGTTTTGTTTCTAAAGGCCCCAATATGGTTTATTGTTGATTAGACTCACTTCGGTCTACACGATGGAAATGCTATCCCATGGTGAAACTCAAATTTAAGTGCATGTTAGTTCATAAATTTGGTTCAAGGATTGATATATCTTGAAATGGTTCATATTATGAGCAAGGATTGGTTGATATGCACATTATTGGATTATCATTTTTGATGCATGCACATGGTTGAGTTTTCAAGTTTCTAATCTTTTTTCTATTTGATGAAAGGGGGATATTTTTTGTTGTAGCAAAAAATAGGTTAAGTCTAAGAAGTAGGTGTTTCCACACAAGAACCAACACTCACAAACTTGTTCTTGCCACACAAGAACCAACCACAAGAAGCTCAACTCCCACTCATATGATTTTCAAAAGAAGAAGACCCCATCACATAGTTCATGAGAATCAAATGCAGGGTTGCACGTGGACATGCAACATCTTCAGTTGGGAGGAAATGTTGGGTCACCAAAATTCCATCTTTTTACCAACCTTTTCCTTGACTTTTAATCATTTTTTGCTTGTTCGTATACCTTGTATTGATACCGTTTTAATGTTTATTTGTGAGATTAGGTTCCATATTTTCCAATGCGTTTATTTTATCATTTTAAGTGAGTTAATTATTAAATCTTAAAAAAACAACATGTTTTCACTTATGTTTGAAAGTTGGGTGAGTTTGGTGACGATTACAAGTACATTTGGAGTTTGTAACAATGCTTATTTTTACTACCTAGTGCCAAATTAGAATTTATTCTTCAACCATTGAAGATTTAATGATGATTTAGGATGATCATTCAAACATATTGGATAAAGAAGAATCTTGAAGACTTGGATAATATTTGTTATCAAATATCTTAGATATTTTGGAGATATCTTTGATTTGCTAATCTTTTGAAAAAGGTTGTAACCACATGAGAGATTTGTGGATCTGAATTAATTAGTGTTTATCTTAGTTTCAAAGCAAGTTTATGTATAAATAAGGCTTCCTTCTCCATTCCAAAGGAGGGATCTTGGAACATATGTCTAGATTATGATGGAATAAAATAAAGTTATTGGTATTTATCTTCACATAATTTGTCATTCTTTAGTTCTATTAATAGTATGTCTTGATTTAGTTTACAATGTTGTAGAGTAGTTTGCTACCTTGTTATTGGGAGAATTGAGATCACTCCAAATAGATCATGGTAATCTTTTATTTCATGTGTTTTCATTTAATTTTGTAATTTGGTTATATGAACAATGTATTACCTTTATACAAGTGTATTCTTAGTTACATGAGAACATCCATTCAAATTGTTATTCAACGAATTGAATAGATTGTTGCATGAACACTCTAAGTATCAAGAGCGAAATATTGTAATGATTTATAAATATGCAATCCCTATATATTTAAGTTCAAGTGAACAATGTACTCTTGTATTAGTAAATAGTTAATTAATTTGCATTTAATTCCGAGTTTACTTTATAGTTTGGAGTGTTTTTTATTAGAGTAGAATTTGATCTTGCACATACAATGTTTGCATCTCATAAGTTTGTGTACCCCAGATTGATAATAAAATGTAACGATATTTATACATATAGAATTGAGAACACACTTCTACTGAGAGCGGGGGGGGGGGTGAATCAGTATAAGCTAATTTTGTACTTTTTCAAACATTCATCAACCATAAGAAAATAATCACATTGTAGAACATGGAACACAATATTTACGTGGAATCCATTTTGGGAGAAAACCACAAAAAATCTCTTTATAATTATTTGTAGGCACCAACCCACTGTTACAAATATTTGTAGGCACCAACCTACTAGAGACACCAATCCCCATTGGTACAAATCTTGGTAGGAACCAACCTACTCTTATATGTATATATTCATAAACACCAATATACTAGAGACACCAATCCCCACTGCTAAGAACCCACATAGAAAGAGACACCAATCTCTTACATATATTCATAGACACTAATATACTGGAGACACCAAACCCCACCACTAAGCACCAAATTAGAAAGATAAACCAATCACTTACAAATATTTGTAGACACCAATTTGCACCGCTAAACACCTACCACTGACTTAGCAACATACACCAATTTATTTGTGTGAGCCACACCAACCTTCAATGAGTCTTCTTGCTACTTCTATATTCACCAAGTCTTCTTGTTTATTCTTCCTTCACTAGGTCTACTCACTTATTTTTACATCACCAGGTCTACTCACTACTTTTTCCTTTACTAGGTATGACCAAAATTTGAATTTCCAAATGATAACTTTCCCAAACCTTGTTGTTTTGGGCCTCTTACCAAGAATTAACTTGTACATCATGCCACATATCCAATTTTGCAAATCTTATTCTGAAATTGTTACTTGAGGTGCTTATGTATTTTTTCTATGATCTATGAAATTTTTACAGTCTAAAGAGTACCATAAAAGAAGTTATAGTGAAAATTCCAATATGACATGTTTGAAACTGATTTCAGGAGCATTTAATAGCCCTAACTTCCATAGGGAATATATCTTAAAATATAGGAAAACAACATCTGCAATTCATACCACATGTACACCAATATCTCTCCTCTGTCTCTACAACATTTCAATCTCTGAAACATCCCATAAAATAAGTTATAGTGAAAGTGTGAAGATGACCTATTTGAAACTAATTTCAGGAGCATTCAAGAACCCTAACTTCCATATGGATATATACAAAAGTATAGTGAACTAGAATCTAAAATTTGTATCACATTTACACCACAATCGCTTCCCTATCTCTACAAATGTGTAAGGTATGAAACATCCCAGAAAATAAGTTATAGTGAAAGTGCCAAGTTGACCTGTTTAAAACTAATTTTAGGATAATTTAGGAACCCTAAATTCCACGGGGCATATCTCCGAAATTATAGGGAACCACCATCTGATATTTGTACCACATGTATACCAAGATCATTCCTATGTCATTTCAAGTTTTGAAACATCCCATAAAATAAGTTATAGAAAAAGTGCCAAGATGACCTGTTTGAAACAATTTTGAGGATCATTTTGGAACCCTAACTTCCATAGGGATATCTCTGAAAATATAGAAAACCATCATATAAAATTTGTACCACATCTACACCAAGAGCTTTCCTCTATCTCTGAAAATTTTCAATGTCTGAAACATCCTAGAAAATAAGTTATAGAAAAAGTGTCAAGATGACATGTTTGAAACCAATTTTAGGAATATCTCCAAAAGTATAGGAAACGAGCATCTACCATTTGTACTAAATGTAAAACAAGATATTTCCTCCACCTCTTCCAAATTTCTAGGTTTGAAACGTCTTATAAAAAAGGTTATCACGAAAAGTGCCAAGATGACTTGAAACTGATTTCACAATTCAATCTTTGCTAATCCATTTTTCACATACACACTTTATCTCAATGCTTTATCTTTTTATATTTTTTCATAACCCTTCATGAAAGGACATGTTGCTTAATTAAATAATTAATTCCCAATACCATGAGAAAATACCCCAAACCATATCCAAATACCCCAAACCCATGGGTTTGAAACCACCATTTCACTTTTTACTTTTTCACATGCACCCATTTTTAATATATATATCAATTTTGGAAATGTTGTGTGTATTTTAATGCCATAATATGACATTAATGACATCATTAATCCTTTGACATCAATGAAAATAATTCCAACAATCTCCCCCTTTGTCATTGATGGAAATATTGAAATGAAACACACAATCCACCATTTATAGAAAGCATTCTCCCCCCATTTGTAACTCTCCCATGAATAGAGAGAATCCTCCCCCCATCTACAACTCTCCCCATTTGAAATCAATGGAAAAGGGATTCTCCCTCTGAACTTGTGCTTCTCCTTAATCACTCAGTCGAAACTCCAGTCGACCGTCACGTCGAGTTGATCCTAGGTCGACCACTTTCAAAGCAATCATTAGTAAGTAAGAGGAACACTGCACAATTATACAAATGATGCTACACAACGATATTAAGTCCTCAAATATCTCTTCAAATGATTCAATCACCATCCATCAATCCAACCAAAATCTATCCTTGTAGTTGGCACTCATCCATAATTTTGTCTTTCACGTCTCTTATGCAAATATCTGAAAGCATGGTTTCTATTCCTTTTATTTTTCTAGTGAGGATGATGATAGGGAATATATGATTACACTAGATGATCATAGGAAGTAGCCTTTGAGTCAATTTCACTTACATGATTAGAACAACCCATCATATCAACAAAAATGTCATCTATATGCTCAAATTATTCCATGTGAGGAACATGCAACTCAACAATCTATTTGGCACAATCAACAATAGGTTATTTTTCTAGTAAATCAATATGAAATCCATCTGCAACAAATAAAACTTCGTTGGTTGTAGCAAGGCTAGGTGTAGGTAGGGAGGCAATAACAACATCATATCCAAGACCAATCCTAATGAATGGAGACCTTTAACACTTGATGATATCATTTGATCAACAATCTATTTTTTAGTTTGAGTGGCCTTGGAGAGTTAACACTCCAATTTTGTTCTAAGGCCCTAGACCCTAGACTAAATGGTGTTCAATAAAAGAAAATTCTAGTTAATTTTAATTAAACATTAGTTTTAGTGGTGGTTTTTACTTGGAGGGAATGGATATGAAGCCAATGATGTTCAAAGACTCTTGCAAAAATAGAAGTTATAAGAAAATTGTCAAATTAAACCAAGATTTTTCTTCAATGAAAAAGAGTGTATACTGAACAACTTGAATGCAAACTTTCAAAATTTAAAATGTAATTTTTTTCTTTAAAAATGCACAACTACAACTTTCTGTTTTTCAAAATGAAAAATACACTACTGATGCAAACCATGAAACCTTAAATGGTCAAGGGTCCAACTACCTTTTGATGAAAATGGAAAAGAGAGAGATATTCTAGTAATGAAATATTTTTTCCTTTTCAATGATAGACTCACTAAGAAAATGAGAATTGAAAATTGATTCACAAAAATAAAAGTAACTTTTTGTTTCTTGCTACTAGCAAAATAATGAAAAATACTGAAAGATCAAGAATTTTTTTCTTTTCTTCACTTAAAAACAAAAATGTAGGGTAGAAAGACAAGAAGATTTAGAAGAATAACTTCAGATTTCAAGAAAGATCTTTATGGAAATCAAGAAACCAAAGAACCGAAAAGAAAATATTTCACACTATTAAGCAAATCACAAATAATTGAAGAAACCAAAGAAGCACTTAAAGATTTTTCTTTGGTTTCAAGAAATCACAAATATTTCACACTATAACTTATGAGGCGAACAAGAATTTTCAGAGAACCCATAGAGTCCAAGAAACCCCCCAAAAAGAAAACATAGGACTTTTAAGAGACTGAAAATAAAAAAATACTACTTATAACACATACACTCTTGTTCCTACTGAAAGGTGTGTACATATTCACTTATCTCTTTATGAGGGAGCACATATATTCTTCTATTATTTAAATAAAGAGTGAGTACAACCCAAAAGCTTAAGAAAAACTTGAAAGGAACTAGATCAAAATCTTGAAACTAAAGGCTTAGGGTACGAAACAACAGTTACATAAGCATAGACATAAAGAAAGTTAAGAATCAAAAGAAAAACAAAAAGCAAGCACCTAATCCTAACCCAAAAGAGAACTCCTCAATGGAGTCGTCAATTTTGTTTTGAGGATAAATCCCCTATGATTTGGGCTAGAAGATCACACAAAGAATGCACCCTAAGAACCAATTCTATCCAAAAGAAGCAGTTAAGAGAACATAACTAACTAACTATCAATGAACATAATTATGACTAACATGGATCCCAATGTTCGTAGAATTTCCCGTATGAAAATTCTTACTCCAATCTTTCAGTCCAAATATTTTATTAGTCAACTTACACACAAGGAGAAAGAAGGCCACAAAGTAGGTAGTTACAAAAAGTAACTCTTAACTATACTAACTAGGATCAAGTATGTTAATTCCTAGATAATCAAATGCATAGATATTACAAAAGAAAATTAAAAACATAAGATTGGGACAGGAAAGAGAGTTCTCATTATATTAACATCACGAAATCAAATAATTATACGACTTGAAATGTCCACGACACTACCCAAAACCAATATATGGATTTCTCCACCTGGGCCATTGAATATGTATCGTACCTCCTAAAACCTCTCTCCAGACAAGTCAAGGAAAGATAACGAGTCTCTTCCTAAACAAGATAAATGAGCAAGGTGCTGGGAACATGGGTTTCTAGAAATGAATTGGAAAAATTTAAAAACTAGGGGAATGGGCTTGCAGACTGGATGAAATATTTCTAGCATAATGATGCTTCTATGGATGGTTCCTCTCTTCTACTCAATGGAATGTATTTGTACTTCAAAAATTTGGTTGGAGTAGTTATACACAGGCTATAGGAGGTAATGAACTGGAGAAAACCATGAACTCCACCCCAAAATTTGCATTTTTTGTTTTTTTTGTTTTTGTGTCAAATAAGTGCATACACTAGTTGTTGAAGGGTAATGAGTGTATACAAGGTTGCATGTCTGCTATGTCAGATCATATGAAGCATATTACTAACCAGAGGGGATTTTTAAAAATATTCAGAGGATAAAATTGGGGGAAATTAAGTCTACAAGTGGGAAATGGACTTAAGATTTAGGCCAACAAGTGCATCCATGCAATTATGTGAAAAAATATTCTATAACACTTAGGAGACAATATCATAACTTCAATAGGTGCTAAAGTTCCACATTTACTAAGTATAGCTACAAAAAAGTTAGAAATTTTCAATAGTCTTCATATTTTTGGTTGACTCCCATTAATACTACTTATCCCAAATCAAAGCATTGACTATAAAGAAAAACAACACATAAATTGTAGGTGGGATTCACCATAAATGACAATCAACATAGGAAGAAGCCCAATCCTAACCCTCAAGTGTTTGTGAATATCTTAATGACTATTTGGAACTAGGAGATGATCGTATTGACATTGAAGATTTGATTAACATTAGCAGAATTCAAGGCAATCAAAGCTTCAAAATGCCTCCATAATGTATGAAAAGTCCTTCTAATATTAAATAAAATCCAGTAGTCAAAGCTTAAAAATGCCTCCATAATCTATGAAAAATCCTTCTAATGTTGAATGAAATCCAATAACTAATAATGACGAAAACAACCTCGGAAATGCATTAGAAAATTTGATTAAACACAAGAGGGAAATAGTCAAAGATTAAAAATGCCTCCATAATCTATCAAAAATCCTTCTAATGTTAAATGAAATCCAATAACTAATAATGAAGAAAACAACCTTGGAAATGCATTAGAAAATTTGGTCAAACACAGGAGGGAAATTCTATATGTAACTTGGTAGAAGACACAAAAAAAAATAAAATATTAAAATAGTAATGAAGAAAGAAATGACTAATTATGATGTTGAAGATATCAAAAAAAAAATAATGTAGCAATTATGTCATCCTTAAAAATAGGATAACATTCACAACAACAAGCTAGTGTCTCATCCTCTGGTTCTCAAGGTGGAGACCAGGCAATACAAGTTGAATATAAAGATTTGAGGTCAAATGTGTGGTTATCTAGTAGATGCTAGGTATAAAAGCACTATTTTGAAAATTCAGAACTATTTATAAGAATATATCTATATTTTATTAATGCACACATTTTGTTTTGAGCACTGTTTTTCCCATTAAATTATTGATTGTTGATACGAGAAATGATTGTATTTTATGATATTTGAAATATACAAAATTCTTCTGTAGAGGTACACTTTTGTTCTTTAATTATCTTTTCATTATTAAAATGGCCCTATGATTCTTTACGTTAGGGTGTTTTCTTGGGGTAATTGAGTTTTTTATTATTAAAATATGAGTAACAATTTAGCTTTTTAGTCAACTACAAGAAGGAAATAATCCAATGCTTTTATGCATTTTTGGATGAAAAACTATGTACATTGGTGTGAATGGATAAATTATTAGCGTAGCAACTAGGTTAAATATATATCTAACTATTAATACTAATACTCAATGGGCTCATATAGAATAATCTAACTTATCAGTAGATGAAACAACTATAATCAACCTACCAATGTTGTACTCAACTTGCTAACCACTTCTCTAATTGGAAAAATTTACATGATGAGAAAGTATTATCTAATTATACCATGTAAAATCATTTGGATCTAAGCTTGAATTATATCCATTTCCTTTCATTACAAGAACTAAATCTAGATCTATTATGGTCATATTGCCATAGCTCAAATTTTCAGGCATAGGCTACAAATAAGTGATCGGGTCATCAATATTTGTATTTTTTTAAGAGTTTAATAGATCCACATATATGATATACTAGAGTGTACTCAAGCCCTTGCCCTTAATAAACCAAGCTTGAATTATATCCATTTTCTTGCATTACAAGAACTAAATCTAGATAAACTATTATGGTCATATTGCCATAGCTCAAATTTTCAGGCATAGGCTACAAATAAGTGATCGAGTCATCAATATTTGTATTTTTGAAGAGTTTAATAGATCCACATATGTGATATACTAGAGTGTACTCAAACCCTTGCCCTTAATTGGGTATACAAATACCAAAGAAAGGAAATATTATTATTACTATATACATTTGGGAAAGTCTCCTTGCCCTTAATTGGGTATACAAATACCAAAGAAAGGAAATATTATTATTACTATATACATTTGGGAAAGTCTCATTAGGATACTTGGGCTAATAATTATACAAAACTATGCGTAACCACACCCAATTCATTCGTAAAAATGAAGACTTCACCAAATCCCATCCTTACTTAGTTGACATTTATCTAAGACATATTTCAATAGTGGATATTATTATATTCATTTACCACATAAGATGGCCACTAAAGTTCCTTAGTTTTGTTTAACAATTTTCTTATTCTTATGAGCTACTATGATTTCAGGAAGACTTGACAAAATAATTTACAAAACTAGAGAGAACTATTATATTCCTTAAGGGAAAAATAAAAACACATTGAGTTCTCCAAGAATCAGTTTTTTTAGGAGGTGATTACCTAGGTTTTATTGTTCCAATCAAAGTTACAATACTTTACTTTAAGAAATTTTTTTTTGGTAAATCGAAGATTCATGCCAATATGCATGGGGTGAGAAGCTTCCTTTATTTGGTGGTGATATTTTTAATGTTGATTTGTAGTAAATTTATTTGGGTTAGGGACACCTTTAAAATTTTTGTTAAAAAGGTGAAAAATATCTACATGGAAAGACATTAGAGAATTTTTGAGGTCTAAAATGGGTCTCCTAAGGAAAATAATAAAATAAAAGTTATGAATTTTCAAAGGGAAAGAGAGAAAACTACTTTTCTTTAATCATATTTTCGACTTTTCTCCTAATATGTTTACTCAAATTTAAAGTGTAGGCACTAATCATATGCGAAATTTAATTCCACATCCAACTAGTTCCTACACTTGAAATTTGAGTAAACCTATAAGGATAGAAGTTGAAAATATGATAAAAAAGTACTTATTTTTCCTTTCCCTCCAAAACTATTTACCCTTATGGTTTACATCATCATCTTGAATCCTATTGGTGCTTTTAATGTTGAAGTTGATAGAACCTTTTTTTTTTAAATATTTTTTACCTCAAAATTTCTCTAATAGAGACATAAAACCAAGTTTGTCTTGTTGAATAGAAATCTCACAAAAAAAATTAATCTTACTTTGTTAAACCCAACAAAGCCACGTACCATCTACACTGATGCAAATGGAGTAGCTATAGGTGTAATCCTTATTCGATATGGAAATCATGTAGCATTCAAAATTTGCACACTGAACGATTTTGAGAGATGATATCCCATCTATGACATGAATTTGTTAGTCATTGTTCTTTCCATTAAGATACAAAGAAACTATCTCAATTACAATAAGTTCTATGCGATTATAGATCCCAAAACCTTGATTATTGTTTGTGCCAAAACAAGAATTTTCATCCAATAAATTATGATGAAAAATATCATGCAAATCTTCCCGAAACTCATTTAAAGTATTGGAAAGTAGAATACTATAGTATATTCCTTCTCAAGACAATCTTACCAAGCTAGTGACATGATTCTCGTGTAGAATTGAGGGTTAGTTATACCATTCAAAGAACATATATTATTTCCCTTATGGAGAAGGAATGAAAATCCTGATTAAAGATAACTTGAACACACAATAAATAATTCTAAGAACAAGTGATAAGTAGTGTTGCAAGGGATGCTTATTGGGAATTCATTAGGCTAAAGTGTGGCTAAGAAAATTTTTGACTTTATTTTTGGTAACGATGGGTAAAAAAATTGAACTTACACATAACCTAGTAGAAAAGAGATTTCAACTCATTTTCATGGAGATATTTCTACATCAATATCCTTCCTTAAAAAATACCAATATAGGTGAAGCTAGAAATTAAATTAGATGGTCATATTGTATATGAGAACAAAAAAATTAGATTTTCAGTAAAAAAAAATCATACAAATTTTCCAAAAAAGGATATCATTTGGCTAAGGGCCGAGGAAGAAAATATCTCAATCTAGGTATATTTTAGTTGGATTTTTCATATTTTGGATTATTAACATATACCATGGCCAAGTATTTACCTTATAAAGGTTGAAACCCAACATTTTTAGTAGGCCTATCATGGCAATGTTTCCACACATAAAACAATACCAAAATAACAAAAATACATTGAATAATCACATTGATCATTAAACAAAGCATAAGGGAATTGATCAGAAGCTCTAAAATTAAAGGAAATAAGATTTTAGAATACAATTACCTTAACCATAGTGTCTCACATGAAAATCATATTAAAAGTGCTTCAATTGAAGTTGTAGGATAGGAGGAAAATCAATGAAAGGACACCATTCTTTGCATCCTAAAGAAAACACAACACATTTGTAATCATTGTTTCATAGATAAAGATAAACTATATAGATGAAATATTCATTTCATAATAATACATTTTTTCCAAGGAAAACCTCATGGGATCCCCCCTCTTCCTTAGGATATTTGGATGGAGGGAAACACAAACACCAACCACAATAGCATTTGGTAACCCCAAGGGAATTGACTAGATTGAACTTTTGACCTAAGGCCTCCCGATTGGCAACATTCCTTGGGTATATGATTTAACCAATTAAGCTAACCATTGGGGATAATTTCATCATAATACATGTAGATAATTGATTATTGAACGAATTGAAGTGTTGTTGGAAAAAAAAGACAAATATTCAAAAAACCATATTTAATATCACATATAGATTGAAATATTGAGAATATAAGAAAGAACAATGTTTCAAACTTAACAATTAAAGAGTATAATGTGTTGGAATACTGAGAGGGTGGGGGGCGGGGTGAATCAATATGAGCACCTTTACCACTTTTAACCACAATACATATTCTTCAACTTTATCAACAATATTCAACAAGTTATCATCAATGTATCATCTATGATTGCATTCAATATATCATAAGCATATAATCATAAGTAGCATCACATCAACAACATCACATAAAATACATAGTGTTATCGGACTAATCGGTAGGTGCAGACACTAACAGATCTCCCTAGATCCACCTGGATCTAGAACAAAACAGGACAGGACATGACTCTTTCCCTAAGTTACGACCATTGAATTAGCTCGTAAGGAGGAACAAGTAACATACCTTTGTATCGCTTCCTAGGGTCTTTGTTGCTCCCATTTCGCTCCGGTGCTCTTGTGAGGTCAAGACCAAGACAACACAAACCAACCAAAGTGAAGATAACAAAATGTATTCAATCGTCAACTTATGTGTATGATCAAGGAATTACACAATAAAGTAAGAATGAATTTATGGGAAAAGGACATGCCATTGCATCATATTAATCAAAAGTAGAAGATACAACCTGATCTCCTTGATGTCGCAAGATTCCTTTCAGTGACTCTTGGTTCCAACACACACACTTGCTCTGTCCTTGTGTGAAGAAGATCCAATTCCTCTTGATAGACCTACTAGAGTCTCCAAGCTTCTGTTCAAGCAGGGTTCTTCACACAATTCCTTCACCAATTCTTCAATTAATCTTGCTTAATGTTTTCCATGAGAATCCTTTCAACATATAGAAGAGGGTGAGATGGTTACATTGATGAGAATGATCCCACCAAATCAGGGAAACTAGTAAAATGATAACCATTCGAATGCCAACCCATTTTCTAGAAGATTCCCTTCTAGAACGCTCGAGACTTCTTCTCTTTTCCAATCTTGAAAACAAGTTCACACCCTAAGTATAGAGCACAGTGCGAGAAGTTCGCACCCTAGCTGAAGGTGGCCTGTGAGAATGGGTCATTCTCACACCCTAGGCTATAAGCAGCCTGCGAACTTACTTTGAAAATGTGTTTTCTAGAAGGAGATAAATGCCACTTTTCTCAGGAGAAAGTTCGTGTTAGGAGCCTAAGTACACCATTGTCAATACACCATCAAGATGACCAAAATCATGTGTGATAGAATGCCCCCCAAAGTATGAGGCCGGAATCAGTGACAACCGAAATACTTTGTAAACTGTGTGTGTGTGTCGGAAACCAGGAGCGCACCTAATCAGAAACCTGCAAACAACCAAGCATCTGCAGAATATCATACTAGTTCTGAGGTAGGCATCCCCATACTCAGATCACAGACTAATGAAATCATAAACAAAGGTCATGGCCACCAATTATACACCGTGGATCCATGCCGTCAAAATATTGCATAGCCACCAAGAATACACTATGGATCCATGCAAGAAATTTCAAGTAAAGATGACATAGCCACGAGACATACAAAGTGGATCTATGTGTCAGCAAATTATACATATTCCATCACAGCCTGGATCAAAGAGATGAGACCCAGGGTCTTCAATCCCGTCACCCAAAAGTATGAATCTAACCATGTGATTACATGTGATGAAGTCGAACATGGTAGAAACCACTTGATTACCGGTCATTGATGAAACCGTTAACAAGTGCGAGGGAAATCACCATTAATGGCAATGACTCCCAAGGTACACTAATACAATCCACTGAATGTGAATAAATGAGTCGAGGTCGAACATCTGACGGAATCTCCCGATCAGGGGTCCATGATGAAAACCCACTGTCGAAAGCGAGGAAACCTTCCATTGAGGCATGCAAGTTCCAAGGTACCAAATAATTTTTAAGTCTTGTTTTCGGATAATGAGTTGGAGTCGACAGAACAAAACTCATCACAGGAGGGCCTTGATGTATCCCCCATCAATGAAACGAAATGAGTAACAGATTTTGAAGGTGGAACAGAGTATGATGTAAGTTGAACTGGACACAGGGAAGGCCAACACAGAGAGAAAGGACAACTACAGATGGCCGACTCAATTTCAGGTGAACTTCTCTTGACCATATGAATGACATGACCAATGATTTGGCAGCATTGACTCAGAGATGACTTAGGATATGACCTTGTAGCAAATCGAATGAGAGACAAATGGATTTCCCAAACCGGCTTCAGATAATGAATAAGGGGGTGTCATGTTCAAGAGCGACACTTACTTCCAATAATATGAATACGAAAACACATCCCTTTCCCAAATTTCCCCCCACCATTTTTGGCGAGTACCTCTTTATTTTTACGCAAGCTTGAGGAGGATAACATATGCTTGTTGATGTAAGCTCTTCCTTCGGATGAGTCCTTTGGAGTATGTTTAACGAACCCTAAGAAGGAGTGGTTCTGTACCATTATAGGTCTTTCGATGTTTGTTTAACGAGTCCAAAGATAGAAAACTCGAAGGTTTTTCATGATTATAGAGTCTGGAAAAACACTTAAAAGAGAACTCTCTCAGTTCCTTTTTCATAAAATAGTCCGATGAGACCGAAAAAGAGATAAATTATCACCCAACAAACGCTTTCTTCAAATACTTTAGCGAGCATGAAAATAGCAAGGTCGCTCGACGATCTTTTCATGTTAGAGAGTCTGAAAAGAGCTTAAAGAGGACTCCAGGGGGTTCCTTTTTCATATAACCTTGTTGAGCCCGAAAAAGTGATAAAAGTGTGCTCGATCATGTTCTCATGTATTTTCAAGCATGAGAACGGACAAAGACCAAACTCGAGGTTTTGTGCAAAAACCATAAAAAATAATTCAAACATGCGATGAAAAAGAGAAAAAATATCCGTATCCCTGTGTATGAACGTCGAATTCATTATGTCTGCAAAAAATCACACTCATAAGGGTATTAGGAATTAGGTTTAATAAATAAAACAATTATAAAAACCAATAAAAATGGTAATAGTAAATATAAGTGGGTAAAAGTTCTTTTTACCATAGTCATTGTAACTTTGCCAATATTTTAGCCCAAAACCCCTCTTTTGCCCTTGAATTTCGGTGCTCAATTTCGGAAGGTACGAGCATCCATTTGGCGAACCGTCTCCAGCAGTGAGGTAAGCTCCTTGTCTTCTATCTTTTCATGGTTCAATTTTTCATTTTCATTGGTAAAATTCAAGTTTTTGAGCTTGTTTTAGGGCTCAAATTTGCGCTCATCCATTCTCGCAGTCTAGCCACACGGGACCTGTGAGAATGCATGATTCTTGTAGGTGGCCCCAAAGGCACCTGCAAGAACCTCACATTGTGCCTAAAGGGCACCTGCGAGAACCGCAAAGTGAAAAATTTCTTTAAAGTTTGCTCAATGAAAGAGATACCAAGACTTGAAGAGAGTTGCTGACCTTCTTCTTATGTTTCTTATGCAGGCATTTGGCTATCACTATGGTACTGGAATGGCATGAAAGAAAGCATGAAGACGATTATGCTATTGTCGGGAATTACCCAGGCACCGTTGCCTCTTTGTGAGACTGTGGTCTCCTGAAATTCTTTTGGATCCAGGGTATGAGGGCCCAAGTCAGGCTGTTGGACTATCTCGTTCATATGTGGGACGTGGACCAACAAGTATTCCACGTAGGGGTCCACACATTGTCCTTGGATATTGAGGACTTTTATTTCTTGACAGGATTGTCACGGCGTGGGTACCATGCTAGCTTGACTGGTAGCAGAGGTGGTGGGCTGCCTATGAGTGAATATTGCCATTTGTATTATGTTCCAGAGGCGGAAAGGAGCAAAGGAAAAGTGGCCATTTGGGGGGTGCAGGATTTGACCCTTCATACTATTTTGTTCACCATTGCTCGTATGGCTGGGAGCGCTGCTCCACACATGGCTCTCTAGAGATACTTTCAGTATGCCATAGAGTGTACTGAGCCTTGGGTCTTTAACTGGGCAGATGCAATCCTTCGTAGCGTGAAGAGGCAGTTGACCAAATGCAGACGAGGCAACCTGAAACAATTCAGGTACGGGTCATTGTTGGTGTCCTTCTTTCTTGAGAGAGTGCCCTTGCTAAGGTTGTAGGTTGAGTGGGGTCTACCAGCTCTAGAGGATCCGAGAATGCTGAGGTGGTGTAACCTCATGGCCAGGCATGTAGCTAGACTGATCATCAAATACAATGATTCCTTCTTTGACTGGTTGCGACCACAGATGATGATGGTCGATGATTATGCCTATGACGGGTTGGACTTCCGAGAATATCCAAACTTGGCTCTGCCCGAGGGTTCTCAGTGGGGAGATCTCGGTAAGAAGTACACATTTTTTACTTTTTAAATGTTTTTGTGAATTTTATCATATGCAAATGTTTTTATGTTCATCCAAGGTCTAATTACAAAATTATTTTTTGATGACACAGACATGGGGCCTTATCTACTTCTGGGTACTTATCCTATTCAACGGCAAGGAGAGGTGGCCCCAGTGCCATGATGGGATGCTGAAGATTATGAAGCAGTGGAACAAAACTTAGAGGGTTTGACTGCAGACATTCCAGACATGCCTCTTGGAGAGGTTCCACGACGTTATCAATGTCATATGGTGGGGGTGTTAGATTCTATTGGTCGACTGCTTCATAGGGTTTCCCGGGTAGTCGTGTGTTACCATGAATGTCATCCATGACGTCACTTTGTAGAATCTATGAGCTTTAGATTTTGAAAATTTGTTCCTCAGACATAACTTTTTTGTAAAAAACGTTTTGATCATTTTATATACATACGGCTTTTACCGGTTTATCATGTGTTGTGTGATACTTGTGATGTGATTGATTTATAAATGACCCAAATGTCTGTCTAATACATAGTTAGCTAATGCATCAGTCAATGTATTTAGACATCTAGGAATATGATTATACTCAATATAATCAAAATAACGTTCCAAGAGGCGAATTCGCAAATATACCCGTAATAAAGTAGGACTTCGAATAGCATAGACATTACTTAACTGTAGTAATACGAGATGCGAATCAAGTTGCAAAACCAAGTGACGGATACCGAGCGAGATAACATCAATCAACAATTCGATAACGACGCTATACTCTGCAATATTGTTGGTCGCACGGCCGAGGCACACACCTCGTAGAGTGACAAGTTCGTTTGTAGGGGCGTAAATTGCCCATGCATCAGAAGCAAGGTTCCAAGTACTACGGCTAGCGCCATCA
>SNQJ01S0084211.1:8226-21758 GCA_010110895.2 Picea sitchensis
GTAATGTGTAAATTTATATGTAATAAGGTGAGACTAATGGTAAAGGGGCCTCATGTGCAAGTGTGAATAACTATATATAAGATATCATCTATTCATTATTGGAGGAGATGTGAATTGTGATGTGTGAAGTTATTTGGTTAATTGGAGTGGGTGTTGGTCCAATCTACTGCTCTAAATTAGATTATGTATTTTAATATCAATCCGAAGTTCGTAGAACTTAGAAGCACATCCAAAGTGTATGGATTTAGAGATAAATTTTGTTCTTTAATTAAATAAGTTTAAAACTAATCTAACTGTTGAATATGAAAGAAATGCTAAACTTTTTTTTATAGAAGATTCATTCATAGATTCCTTGTCATCTATTAACAACTGTTAATCAAAACAAGAGCATTCAAACGAGTCTAAAGTATTCAAAGTAGATTAGATAATGTAAATGTAAGAAAGACTATATTCCTTTACAAGAGATGTATTCATATTTCCTTCACACTTATCAACAACTTAACTAATTCTTCTAAATCAAAAATCACTTTTAAAGCATAAACAACTTAAATAGCAATGACTAATAACTTACTGTTGAAAGCAAAGATTCATACTGAATTCTTTTACAAGAAATTATTCAAAATATGGGAATTGATTCTCTTAACCATTAGGTATACTAATTGATCAATGAATAAAATTATCTACAATAAATGAAATCATAAATTAAGATTACCTACAACAATGCGTAAACTGAACTTGAAAATATACCAAAAATTGCTTGCAAGGATAGAAATCAAGAAGTGTACTAGCTCGACAAAAGGGGCCCTCCAATTCTTTACTTGTACAACTAAAGTAGACTCAGATAAGAATAAAATATCAACACCATTCACTTAATCATCACACCAGAAACACCATGAATGAACACCAAAAATGATCTCAAAGCTTGAAGGTTTCAAAATTTACTTAAAAGATAATTGTTTCAAATGGTCCATGCCTTGAAGTATTTATACAAAAAAGTTTGTAACTGAAAATAATAAAAAGACTCCTAATCTAAGGATGAAATCCAAAAAATATTCTAATAAGGTCAAATCCCTCCTTTATATCCACAAAATGGGCACATATCCCAAGAAAATCTAAAACTGTCCATAATTTTCTACTGAAACATGGTATGTTCTGTTGAAGTGGCCATGTTTGACCAACCTCGATCGGGCACCTGGAAGGCTCAAATATAAAACCTGATAAATATTCATCCATCCTTAGGTGTCAAGGATCATGACACATGTCTTTGATTTCGTCTAGTCAACCTGCAAGTACAAAAACCTTGGAGCAATTACGGGATTTTGTCAAATCCTGTAGTTTTCTGATAAATTTTTAATTTTAATGCCAAAATTCTAAAAAGTTGATTCAAATCTAGGAAATGATAAGTGTACCTTGTGTAATCTATTTTAAGGAAAATATGGAATGGAAATGAAGGTGAATGGAGGATTTTTGAAGGAAAATGTGTGATTTTTGAATTGAAAATAAGCATAAAAAGGTACCCAACAGGGGGTTCCCCTATTATTTAAGGAGTTATTGTGTAACTTATATATCTTGGAGCTGTGCTCCATGCTCAAATTATGTACATGGTGTGTAATTTTGTTTTTTAATGATAATTTAAACATTTGGTTCATTACATTTGGTATCAGAGAAGAATGAAGAAAAACTGTCAAATGTCAAACCATATCGACAACCTCATTATCAGGAAAGATTTCAAGGAATACATGAAGACCAATATCAACATTATGAAGGAAGAATATGGAGAAACCATCAATATTCATGGAATATGGCATTCCAAAGCCACTCTTCAACAAGATATTATCATATACCTACATATACTACAAATTGGAAAAGCTTCAACAATGATACATGGAATCAAGGGAAAGAAAATTATGCAACAACTGGACACCGAGGGTTACGACCGAAAATAATTGATTTTGGATGGATAAATCATCAACAATGGAATGATGAAATCAGAAAAATAAGAAATTCATATTACTTGGTTTCATCACATGTGAAGCCTTTAATTGAAAACTTTTGAGGACAAAGATTTTTGAAGGAGGGTACTATTTTATGACCAAAGGGGAGCATATATGGGGATAAATGTATATGATATGACCCCAAAGGGGGGATAATATATGGGCCTAAATGTACATGTAATGTGTAAATATATATGTAATAAGGTCGGCCTAATGGTAAAGGGGCCTCATGTGCAAGTGTGAATAACTATATATAAGAGATCATGTATTCATTGTTGGAGGAGATGTGAATTGTGATGTGTGAAGTTATTTGGTTAATTGGATGGGGTTCCCCTATTATTTAATGAGTTATTGTGTAACTTATATATCTTGGATTTGTGCTCCACGTTCACATTCTATACATGGTGTGTAATTATATTCTTTTATGATGATTTAAATATTTGGGTCATTATAAACTCTATATCAAATAACCCTAGAAGAAACTTTTGAATCCATGCTGCTTCACAGATTACAACATTGGATGCCATCTATTCTTACTTTACTATATTGATTTCCACTCACGACTGTTTTCTTATGAACCATGGGATCATACGTGATCCAAAACTGAAGAAACATCCTGATGTTGTTTTCCTATCCACTACACTCCCCACCCAATCAGAGTTTGTATAACCTTACAATTTTACTTCAATACTGAAAAAATATCTGATTCCATATCCAACCATACGATGCATGTACCTTAATACATGATATTTTTCTATCAAATGTACATGCCTAGGCTCAACCATGTGATGACTCAATCTGTTCAGTGCAAAACATATATTTTTCCTGGTGTTATCTAGGTACGTCAAGGATCTCATTAACTATCTATACATTGTGAGATCAACCAAATATGAAGAAGAATCACTCAAGAGCTTTAGATTCGTAACTATAGGTGTGGTCATGGACTTGCAGTCCATCATCCTGAATCTTTGCAACATCTCAATTGTATACTTTCTTTGGCTAAGGAAGATATCATCTATTCTCTTCCACACTGCTAATCCCACTAAATAGTGCATCAAACCCAGATCATTCATTTCAAACTCTAAACTCAGCTCCCTCTTTCACCCATCTATGATATTCTCATCCCTTGTAAGAAAAAGGTCATCCACATATAGTACTAATATCAAGGGGAAACCATATTCGACCTTGTACTAAAGGTTAGGAACTACATCACTCTTGGTAAACCTAAGCTCATGAAATAACTGCATATTTTGGCATACCATGCCTTGGGTGCCTTCTTAAGCATGTACAAATATTTCTTCAATTTACAAACATGGGACTCATTCCCATGGATTAAAAAACCTTGTGGTTGTTCTATGTACACTTCTTCTTCAATTACACCATTAAAGAAAGTAGTCTTTACATCCATCTGGTGTAATTTCCATACCATAATAGAAGCAATAGAAATAATAGATATAATATAAGTGTACTTGGATATTGGAGAAAATGTATCATCATAATCTTCTCCCTCTTTCTAGGAGAATCCTCTCGCCATAAATATAGATTTGTACTTCTCTATGGTTCCATCTACAACATGCTTGATCTTGTATATTCAATTGGAATTCACTACTGAATTCCCTTCTAGTCTTAGAACCACCTCCCACACATCATTATTCATTATGGATTGGTACTTTTTCATCATAGCATCCTTCCATACTTGCTTATTTGCAACTTCCTCATAATTGGAAGGTTCTGAATCAATGATCTTAATCATCAGTGCCACATAGTTGGAAAAATTTTGTGGTCTCTTTCCCTCTCTGAATCTTGACTCCCTTTGAGTCTATACAATCTTCATAGACATTTTATCCCTCTCTATCTTTTGACTTCCTCTAAAGTTTAATCTCCTATGAACTATCCTAGGGGGCTTTCTTCTCCCTACTTGATCCTGTGGGTTGACTCCCTCTTAAATATGGTCCCCTCTAAGCTGGTACTTGGTGGGGCCATCTTCCTCACTAATGGTGGATCCACCTGATCCTTCTCATAACTGTGACTCTATGTAACTCAAGAAAATAGGAGTATAAAAAAAAACTGCATGTTTCACTACATCCTACAAAGTATCACAAAGTCATGCTTGCCTATACCTGGTCACTTCCACTACTTTGGGTCAATCGACTAGCCATTCTAGCTATACTGACTCTACCTAATGATCTGAAGAGTGAACAAATGAAATTTACGGTCATCCTACAGAGCCTTATGCTCCTCAATATCAATATCTCTGTGGAATGCTATGTATCCCACAAAAATATCCTTCTTTCTAGAAGGTTCTTTGTCCTTTCCTCCTTCAGTATATGGATGTATATTGTCATGTATACAAATCCATGTCTGGATAGTCTTCTCCATGTATCAAACTAGATACCATATGAAACGTTTCCTCCTAGAATTATCATGATAGCTCCCTCTCAGAGCTATTACCTCTTACCTGCCTAGAACACGAGCCAAAAAAAAATACAAGAAAAAGAAACAAGAACAACACTTTTCTAGTGTTGTGATCGATTATTCCTCCATGATAAGATCCATAGAAAAAAATATGAACATCTCCATAGTAACTTCCATGGAATTTACAAGGTAACCTACCTAGGACAAAGACAAGAACCAAGAACATCTCCTAGAGGATATCAATTTCATATTCTAAAAACTTCATCAGTAGTACTAAACGGCGACCATTTACATAATGATCATCGTACCAACAATACTCAAGTGCTACTAAACATTTGCTAGAAAAAGTACTAAAAAATAATAGAACTCTAAAGAGTATTGTCCCATTTACAACATTTACTTAAGATGCAACAATATAAAATATCAAACCTGATATGAAAACCTTGATTCTTTCTGTTGTTGTTCCATTTGATTTCGAGATTTCATATACTGTAGGAGACATCATCATTGCTTCCTCCAAATCTTGAGCTTCCTCTGAGTGCACTATATCTAGGATAACTTTGTCACTACTTGGAAAAATTTCCTTTGACAAGTGTACATCTCCTGCAAACACCCTCATGATATAAATTATATATAAGTGCGTACCTATGAAATTTGTAGCACCATCCAAATTTTCTTCTAATATCAAGGTTTGTGCCACTGGAAACTGCAACTGTAACTAGTGATTGGCAACTACAACTGTAATGATAAATTTAAACTTTCAGCAAGTTGTAATCTGAGAACACCAAGAGGTGTTCTAGGCTAGGCCAAGATGATCTATGAAAAAATTAATCTCAACTTCCTCTAATAAATTGCTCAACAATCTTGACAAAAAACAATGCAGTAGAAAATATCAACAATGTGGCCTTCCATTTTTTCTCACTATCTTCCTTCAAATGATTAGATTGTTATGAAGGTAACCTTATCTGATACCATGTTAGATTTTATTAATTTTTCAGTAAAAATGGATTTACCAGAGTATTTTGATCTTCATTTGACATTCAATAATCATATACTGAAAATATAAATAGGATCTAGAGGAAGATAGACAAGCACAAGAATATACAAATATTTTTCCTGGGAAAACCCCAAACTCAGAGAAAAACCTAGCCAACTTTTCTTAGAGATAATATTTTTGATAATAAAATACAACCATGAAAAATCTCTATTCTCAAGAGAAAAACAAGTCATGAATAATCCCTCATAACAAGAACTTATCTCTTCTCCTTCTCAAACCCTAGCGAGGGTAGACAATTATTTCACAACCATAGTACAACTCTTCTAGAGTTACTGCACAAGAGAAACCACCAAGAACCCCATTTGTTGCATCCCCTAGGGTTTCTTATAACTTGTGTCTCCTTTTGATTCTTAGCTGAGATGATGAGATGAGTGAGTGTGTGTTGAAATGAGAAAGGGGCCAACTTCAAGTCACTTAGCTGGCACTGACCTCTCTTCCTAGAAATTCTATTTCCACTTTATTATTTTCCTATGGGATGAATTCTCTTCTAGGGTGTTCTTCAAGTATTTAATGGTCTTCCTTTGACTTCTTGGAATCTTTCTCTCTAAGAAAAGTTTTCCAAGAGGAAACACATCCTGTTTCTAAAAATATATCAACACTTTTGTGAAGTTTCCTTGATTATGATGCCTTGATTACCTCTCTTGCAAGTATCATCACTTTGTATAAATGGATGGTGCAATATTTTGGGTTAAGGGTCACATTGGCATTTGAGCAAGCCCATTATGCATTTTATTGAGAGAGATACAAGAAATAAAGATGTTGGGATGGTTCTAAACAATCATTCCTTTTCGGCATTGTTTGTACTAAATTGAAAGGGAAAAGTAAATAATAAAGGAAAAGGCACCAACAAATTTTTTTTGTTTGAATGAAGGTTCAATAAGAAATAATAATATAAGATTATTTTACTCTCATTGAGAAGAGAAAATTAAAAGGATAGCCCTAAATTTTGAATAAAAAAAATAAAAAAAATGAGTTGGAGTTGGACAATCTTCCTCTATACCAACTTTTTATGGAAATTTTAATAAATATAAGCATTCCTATATTTGTAATTGGATTTGACTCATCATATGATTTACAATCATACTCATTTTGTGAAACATCAGTTGGTTCATGTTGGAAGGAAGGTGATTTTTAGATGTGGTGGATACCATGAAGTTCTAGGCAAGGGGACTGTTGCAATGATAGTGGTGGATGTTTCCTATGCGAAGACATTTGCATTGTGTTACATATTCCTATAGTAATTAGAAAATTATAAGCTAAGTCAAATTATAGATGTTGGATTGAATAAAGAATTAGTGCATTTGGTGTAAAGAAAAAATATCTCATGGGAAGATGATTGCAAGAGTGGTTAGGGAAGGGAAAATTATAAGTTATGTGCAAATGGATGAGAAGCGGGCTGGGAGGCTATTGTGAAATTTGATGATGTAGTGATTTATAATCATCAACTTGGGCATGTTAGTGCATGAAAATTAAAGAAATTGCTGACGGTGGTGGTGATTGGATATTTAAATCTACAAGTCCATGTGTCATTTAGTATATGCAAAGGTTTCTTTTATTTTGAAGAAAAATTAGTTTCACTTCACAAAGGGATGTGTATAGAGATCTTGAAAATGACTAAAGCTTATGTAGATTAGTCTTATGGACCAATATACCCCTTGTCACATAGTAGGGCTATGTATTTTATGAATTCTAATGGTATATTCTCAAGAAAATGTTTTGTTTCATATGATTTTATGGTGCAATAGAAAAATTAGGAGCACTTTTCCGCTACCCATCCGAGTTCAATCTCACTAAGGTTTGTTTTTATAGAAAAGTAGAGAGGGTGTATTTAAGTCAATTCTATAACACATGAAAGGTAAACATACGAGATATACCTATAGACACTTATGTGGCATTATAAAACACTAGTAATCTCTCTCGCATTGAGGGTGAGATGCATTTTTTCCAAATATTTTAGCACATGAGAATGTGGCAGAATAGGAAATAAAGAGGAGTTTTCCACTACACATCTACGTTCAAATATCGTTAATATTTGTTCTAATGGGAAATATGGGGGAATGGGGTTAGGAGGAGCCTAAGCCCATCGAAGATAACAGGTATCGTGCAAGTAAAGGCTATATCCCTTGACATTTATGCTTCACGAGCAAGGTACAAACAATCTCTCTATCTTTTTTACATTCTATTTGGAATATCCATAGTGCTTGTATCTTACAGTCTACGTTACAAATCCATAACATGATCCATCATTAGGACACAAATATGCGTAGAGAAGAGGAGAAGATCCAAATTAATATAATAACTATAAAGACAACTCAGAAAATCAAAGGTTTTTAATTGGGTTTAGCTCGATTGGTTTGTGTTTATGGGTGTTTCCCCCCACACATATTCAATTCCCTTAAGTGATATGTTGATCTCTTAAATAAGCAAGCTATCGAAAAATCCTCGCTCAATGGATTTCTCTAGAATCTATTCCAAGTAAAAAAAAAAAAAACTAAGAAAACCAAAAGCACTGCCTACAAAAATTAAAAAAACAACACCAGAAAACATAAGAATTAATAAAGGAATTAAAAACAATTAATAGATATCTTTGGTTTCCTATGTTGTCTTTTTAGCTCTTGTATTAATTTGGCTCCTCTCCTCTTATCTATGTGCCTTTTTCTCTTACGATGGATCCTATTATGAGTTTGAAACATAGTCTAGAAACAATAACCATTCTGGAAATTCTGAATACCAATGAAAATGATATTCACTACATAAATCTTAATACACAAATCTCACTCTCATTGATGGTGGGTAAAGTGTTTTCAAAACTTTTTTTATTCCAAAGGGTTATCTCAAGTGTTGATGAGCCAATTCTGAGATCTCTCTTGAAGTTTGGGAGGTCATAGGTTTGACTCTCTCGATCTCCTCAAAGTGAGGTGCTTGAAAATTAAGAACCAATAATTTATTTGGTTGATCACCCATCAACAATAATAAAATATCTAGGAGTTTCTCATGCTTAATTATAAGGAATGAAAATATTAAAAAATGATTTTTTTCCGCCTTGAAACAAGTTTTTGAAAAAATAAATATTTTGAAGTTGTTTTGATTCGTTTTTGAAAAGGACACAAGTACTCCACTGGAGAGAAGCCAAGATGTGACAGTGGAAATCTAAAAAATTCAATATATATTTTTAAATATAATTACATCAACAATTAATATATTATGTTTCAATAGCAATTAACAACATATCAATTCTTTAAAAAGGAATAATAAGTCTCTTTTAATGAGTTCTTAGCGAATGATGAAAATTGTTAATTTTCCAAACACAATTTGGTTGCAACAATACCATATGTTCAAAGAAGTCACCCATTAAACCTCTAGTTTCCATGAATCTTAATGAAACATGGAATGGGAGAACATAAAAAATATTGTATGTGAAGGTGTTTAGGTGCCTTTCTTATAACCACATCCAATTAGGAAGCATAAGAAGTTCGATGACAAAATCATGAAGTGCATCTTGGTAAGATAACATAGAATATAGTCCATTATATAATATCAAAACTTGCACTTTATGATTTTCTCTAACCCTAGCACTCAATAAATAGATATAGTGAAACAATAAACTATTTATGGTTTACCATTTTTTGATATTGGAAACCACCAATAGGTTATTCTTTACAAGTACCCTTCAAGATGTCAACTTTTTCTAGTATCACCTTTCCATCATCTACCATGTGCTTGACAAAATGTTATTGGATATCTATATACTTTTTCTTCGGTTCAAAGTTTGAGTTCTTAGTTAGAAAAATGACATTTTTACTATCACATTGAACCATAATAAGTTTTGACTTAGACCCACTTATAATAATAGTTTCATAATCCAAATGGCCTCCCTATAGGCATGAGTAGCTACCATATACCATGCCTCTATAGTGGACAAAGTGATTTCAACTTGTCACTTTCTCATCCAACTCACTTCTCCACCAAACTACTAAAACACATATCCAATCCTAGATATCATTATATTTACATCCCCTACCCAATTAGAATCTACATAACCATGTATATCCATTGAGTATGCATCCCATGAAACATCATTACAATAGAAATGAAATATTTAGAGCTACTTCAAAAATACTTCAATATCCTCTTCATTTCATCCCATTGTTCACATCCAATGTTCGCTGTGAATTATCTCAAGACTCCCACTTCTTGGACAATGTTTAGTCTAGTACATATAATTACATCGAACAAACTGCCAACTACATTGACATAAGGAGAAAAAACCATATCCTTCATCATTCCAGGTATTGTAGGTCACTTCTCTTAGTTCCCGGATAAATAAGAACAAACAATGGTTGTTTGCAATTTTCCATTCAAAAAATTTCTAGAACAAAGTTTACATACATACTCTAGATCAACCAAATATTTCTATTCACTATGTCTCACATGATCTCCATTCCTAAGATATATTTTTCATCCCCCAAGTTCTTCATATCAAATTGTGTTGAAAGTAACTGAGACTTCAAATAATAAATCACATCCCTATTGTTACTAAAGAATAACATATCATGTACATATAGAGTAATGACAAGGAAATGACCATCACCTTGTTTTAATACACACAATGTCTGATTTGGAACTGAGAAATTCTAATCCCATAAAAAAAGACTCAAATTTTTTCTACCACATTCTCGGAGCATATTTGAGACCATATAAAGAATTTTTTAAATTTCAAACCAAAGAATCTTTATTTTTTTCAACATATTTATTTGGTCCTGTCATATAGATTTCCTACTTCAAGTCACCATGTAGGAATGTTGTTTTCACATCCATCTGTTCTACCTCCAAACCAAAGGTTACTTCTATAGATAATAATAACTTAATAGATGTTAACTTAGCAACTGCATGAATGATCTCACCAAACTCTATCCTTTTAACCTGGGAATATACTTTTGCAACTAAACTTTCAACATGCTTTTCAACATTTCCATTTAAAATGATCTTCTTTTTGAACACTCGTTTACATCTAATGGTTTTCCATCCATTAGGCAACAAGACCAAGTCACATGTATCATTCTTTCTAACTAAAACCATTTCCTTATCTTTGACCAGTCTCTGAGACTTCTTATTTTCCATATCCATTACCTCTTTCATAGTTCTAGGCTCATCTATGTTAGTAGATAAAACAAATATATATGTGAAATCATATGGACTATAACTATACCTATTTGGTTTTCTTCTTTGTCAAGTGGAAGTCCATAAATTTTGATCTGGATTTTCTTCCTCCTCTTATGAACTCTCTAGACCCCCCTTCTCATTAGGTCCATCATAAACTTCTTATTAATTTTCTAGTTCAACTTTCTCAATCTTGGGTGATAGTTGAACCACTAACTTCTTCTCATCCTCTTTCCGCTGCACCACTATGGGAGAACCCTTAAATTATTTGAAAATAAAATTTCTTCTGTTTAAAACATTTCCAACCAAAGGATCCTAAAGGTTGTACCCTTTAACCCTTTCATATGACCAACACCATATCCAATGAAGATACATTTCACTTCCTTTGTATCAAACTCAATCAATTTTCCTTGGGCACATGATAATAAGCCTCATAACCAAAAAAATGAAGATGTTGGAGTGAATTTCTTCTTGTTTAGACCTTCACAGGGGTATCACCCATAGTAGCTAATTTGGGAGACTTGTTAATCAAGTAACATGTAGTAGAAATCTTTTCTATCTATAACTTATTATCTAGGTCAACTATGCTAAACATACTCCTAGATCTCGCCATAAACTTTATATTCATATATTTTACAACTCCATTCTACTTAGGGGTATATGGATTTGTCTTATGGATTTCAATTCCATTCTTCTTGCAAAAGTAATCTAACTCTACAAAACAAAACTCAACATGATTATTAGTATTCAACACCTTCATCTTCCAACCAATCTAATTTTCCAAGATAGCTTTAAGCTCCTTAAACCGACTAAAAACATCAGATTTAGTTCTAAGAAAAGATACTCGTGTCCTTATAGAATAATGATAAATGAATGATACATAATACAAATCCTTATAAAGTGAAGGAACTTTAAATAGGACAAATACATCAGAGTGAATTCAATCCAAAACCCATAATATTTGTGAGATCTAGAATAAAATTAAACACAATTTTGTTTTCCATATATGCAATGCTCACAAAAATCAAATTCAAAATAACAATAATTCAATACATCAAAAATATTTTTGTTTTTTAAGGTGCATAAGTCATTCTCACTTATATAACCCATTTTTTGGCACCATACCACTGTCTTCTTTGTAGTTAACTTTCTTTTTGAAGCAAGATATTGTTTATGAGGTTCTGATTGTGAAGGTATAGATCCTATATATCTCTCCACTGGAGAAATCGAAGAGATATTACATTCAATAGTGCAGACATCAAAATAGAAAAAAGTTCCCACACAAACACCCTTGGAAAGTACCATAGTTGCTCGAACTATTTTACACCCTTTGTTAGAGAAAACAACATGTACACCTAGATCATTAAGTGTGGTTGTTGATAATACGTTTCATGCTAGACCTAGAATGTGCAAAACTCCATTGATCCCCTTTACTTTTCTATCATAGAATATAATCAAGAATCCACCATGGCCAACTATGCTAAGAGGAGAGTTATCACCACAGTATACTATCCTACCATCATATTTCCCATACATTGAAACTAGTTTCGAGAAGAAGTCATATGGAAAGAAGCTCTAAACTCTATTAGACATGAACTCTAGCCTACATAGGTTTCCAAATTCACAAGAAAGGAATCTCCACCATCCTATTGAGAAGATTGTTCAAACTTTTCATTGGAATCATTATTTTCCTTCTTATTCTTGTTTTTCTCTTACTTGCAGTCCCTTCTAAAATGCCTAACCTTGACACAATTCCAACATTTTGCATTGGAATTTTCAGGAGACTTATGTCTCCCTTAGGATTAGGATCTATCATTTTCTTTATTCTTTCCTTTCTTCTTCGATCTTCCCTGAACGATCAAGACCTCATTGGTGGACTTTCAAGTTGTATTCTTCACCTCTTTTGAGATTAAAGTAGTCATGACCTCATCAATAACCAATGCGTTGAAAGTGCTTCCAATGGCCATTACCAAGTTGTCCCACCTGACAAAGAACAAAAAAATGTCATACAATGATCCTCCTCCTCCATATTCAGTCCAATTGAGATCAATTGAGTCACAATAGTATTAAATGTATTTAGGTTCTTGGATACATAATCACCATCACTTGTTCTCAAGGAAAACATATTAAATGTATTTAGGTTCTTGGCTACATAATCACCATCACCTATTCTCAAGGAAAACAATGTTTTCTGCAAAAAAAATATTAACATAGGATATAGCCTGATACAAATACTCAACCTCTTGTAGAGAATTGCTATAGATTTTTTTCAAAAATGTTCAATAATACCAAATGAGCTAGACAAAGCCTCAAAAGGTTTCGAGTGTTTTTGTCCAACACCACCCACTCTTTAACTGTCATACCAATGGGTTCGGTACCAAACACAACGACATGAAGATATTGATCTCTGAGAAGATCCTTCATCTTAAGTTTCCATAGCTCAAAGTTAGTACTCCATTTCCCACCAAGAAGATTTCCTTGTGTGCAAGCTCTCACTCAAACAAATATTAGATCAAGAAACATTTTTCCTAACACCTTGGATCCACGGTGATGAGGCTCCAATACCAAATGAAAGGGAGAAAAGATACACATTAAGATTCCTATGCTAATCCATGGGAGAAGAAGTGCTAAAATAATAAGTAGAACAATTTTAACTACATGAAATGAAGAATACTTTAATAGCACAATATACTACCGAAAATCTTATGGGAGAAAAAACCCACACTCTAAAGCATAGTGAATATATTACTCATGAATTAAAAGATTGAAATACAAAATAGCTGAGCTCTTAACAAGATGTTCAACAATAACATAATCCCAAAGAAATTTCTCTACAAGTATTCTTTATCGGCAAGTACCTTACAAGTATTCTTAGCTCTACTGCAACAATGAAAGTATTCTTTACT
>SNQJ01S0084211.1:27880-56881 GCA_010110895.2 Picea sitchensis
AAATGTAATCCATTGTGCAATCCTGTCGTCAGTGGAGACATTACATTCTTGGGAAGGAGACAATCATCCACACTGATCACAAGCCACTACAATTGATGCAGACCCAAGGAAAATTGTAGAATGTCTGCCATCAAAAGTGATCCCCATACTTACAACAGTTCCACCTCAACATCAAGTATAAAACAGGAAGTACCAACCGAGTTGTTGATTGTCTCAACCAATCTTGAGTCGTAACACTCACCACGGTGCTAGACTCTTGCAGCCACAAGACCTCCAGATGACCCCACATCTCTGAGACAAACCCTGACTTCTCCACCACATACCAAATGTTGGGCGCGATATCAGTGGTTGCTAATTTCCATCTTCAAGATGGGTTGTTGTGTTGTCTGGGCCATATTTGTGTTCCATCAAGCGAGCGTGAGACGATGATTTTGGAATCTCACTACAGTCGGGTGGCAGGACACTTTGGCATCGAAAAGACAATGGCGTTGTTGCAGAAACATTTCTACTGCCCGAAACTTTGACAGGATGTAGGTAAGTATATCAGGTCCTACACCTCCTACATTATTTCCAAACCGACCACTAAGAAACAGGGCATGTACAAACCTCTTCCTACTCCTGAAAGGTCATGGGAATCCATTTCAATGGACTACATGTTGAGCCTCTCGTCCACCAAGAGAGGAAATGACTATGTTTTTGTAATTTTTGATCTCTTTTCCAAGATGGCGATTCTAGTTGCCCGCAATAAGAACATCACAACAGAAGCCACTGCCAAGCTCTTCTTTGAATGAGTGTGGGTATATTTTTGGATCCTACAAAACATTATCTTAGAACGTGACTGTCGGTTCCTCAACACATTCTGGTTTAGCCTCTGTTCATTGTCAGATACCAAGCTCACCAAATCCACTACATTCCACCCCCAAACAAATGGCCAAATTGAGGTCGTCAATCAGATGATCATACATATCCTGCGCATGTACAATTTAAAACACCCTCGCACATGNCTCCTGAAAGGTCATGGGAATCCATTTCAATGGACTACATGTTGAGCCTCTCGTCCACCAAGAGAGGAAATGACTATGTTTTTGTAATTTTTGATCTCTTTTCCAAGATGGCGATTCTAGTTGCCCGCAATAAGAACATCACAGCAGAAGCCACTGCCAAGCTCTTCTTTGAATGAGTGTGGGTATATTTTTGGATCCTACAAAACATTATCTTAGAACGTGACTGTCGGTTCCTCAACACATTATGGTTTAGCCTCTGTTCATTGTCAGATACCAAGCTCACCAAATCCACTACATTCCACCCCCAAACAAATGGCCAAATTGAGGTCGTCAATCAGATGATCATACATATCCTGCGCATGTACAATTTAAAACACCCTCGCACATGGGATGAGAGTCTTCCCTGTGTCCAACATAGCTACAATCAAGCCATTCATAGATCAACTAGCCACAACCCCTTTCAGGTGGGGTTGGGATTCCAATCATTGGGCCCCATGGATGTTGCACTATCCCTGGTGACCACCTCGACCGACTCGTCCCCTACTCCACCAGAAGTTGACAAAGTCATTCGGTTCATTGAGAAGATCCAACACATCCTCCAACAGGTTCAAGATGTTCTACAGAAGTCTAATGCCAAGTATAAGCAGTGCCATGATCAACATCGGGTGCCACATAAGTTTCAGGTGGGAGACAAAGTTTGGTTGCACTTGTAGAAAGAACACCTTACAGGGCCCCATTGGAAGTTTCTCTCACTCTATTATGGGCCGTACACCATCACCAAGGTTGTGGTTGATAATGCTTTTGAGCTCAACATTCCCCCTTTCCTTGTCCTACACCCAATCTTCAATGTGGCTCTCCTTCAGCCATATTTCCCACCATTATTGGACACCTCAGAGATAGTAGAAAAGTTGACACCAACATAGCTCAACCCTGTCTGCATGCAATGGGAATCTAGTGATAAGATTGTGGACACACATATCAAGGGAACTCGACAACAAAGGATCCAACTTTATCAAGTCGTCAAAGCTGGGTAGCTCCTGCACCAAGGCAGGTCACTCACCTGGGGCCAAATTCAACAAAATTTTTATCATCTGATGGGGTAACTCAATGCAATGGATACCATTTATTCCTAATTAGGGAGTATTTTTCCAGGTGGATATCAGTGGCCACCCACCTTTTCCAACTCGCTCAAAACAACTTTCTGACAATTTTGACAATTTACTATTTTTAGCAGGTTTAACTTCTGGGGCCATTTTGAGGGCCTAAATGAAAGTTTTCCGAGATCGATCTTCTCAATGATAACCAAAGGCATGACTGAGCCCCCAAAATGAATTTCCTTGATGATACCTTTCCAATGGGCTATCGTGCGCCTAAAACGAAAAATCGTATGCAAAAGTTACGACCCCGGGAAGTTGTTGTACTGACTTACCCAAACGGGGCCCACATGACTTTTGATACTTCATATCCTAGGGTTAGGTTTTTGGTTGTCTAGGGTTTTTGACATTATTTTTAACTGTAAAAAGGCCTTCAGAGTCTCGTTGTAATCATCTACTTGTGAATGAGCGCAATTGTCACATTTTTTTTCAGAGATAAGCCGCCACCATTCCAACAAGCTTGTTTTCCGCTACATTTTACACTTTCAGCTTATTTCGTTATTGAATAGAAAACCAGTTTTACTATATGTCTGTTATTCTGTGTTAAACATATTTTAATAATCTGTATTCATTTCATTAGACTGCTCATAAAATACAGATCATTTTTAACCAAGGAAGATGAGATCATTGTAAAAAATGACAAACTTGTAGAAAGAAAAATATACTAAGCACCGTTCAACTTTTTTTTTTTTTTTTTTTTTAAGAGGAAATGACCCGTTCAAATTCGCAAGTCGTTTATTAAAATCACCAATAATCTATTAATTGCTTTTGTGCATATGTTTGTCATCATTGTAGGTGATGAGTGGTTGGTTGCACCTTTTATTTCTCTAGAAGTGTCTAAGCTATTGGTGGTCAATTCTTTGTTGCATACACATCGTTATTTGCTGCTAAAATGTGAAGAGGGAACCCTAACTGAAGGAAATTCCCCACATGCGTTTTCCTTGGTTTCCAAGCCATTCATGGGAATCCAAACTCAAGGATAGGCTAGGTGCACCTATTTATTTTTTATTTATTGTTTTCCACGATTTCCATTTTTTTGTTGGCCGCTCCAATTAATTCTGGAGTCAATTTTCTATTTCTTGGCCTGAAAACCCTTCTTTGTCGGTCGATTCCTCAATAACTGGATGTTTAAGCTTTGCCACTGTCTACCATATGGTTATCCTGTGTGACTATAAGAATCTGTGCGTGTCCCATTTTGGCATTCTAACAACCACTCCTTACTTCTGGGTGTCCCAACACTTGTCCTTTCACTACCTAGCGTTGCATACAACCTTACCATACAATCCCACGCTTCCCACGACTTGGGATTGCTGTCCGAGCTCTTTGTGTGAACCCTAGTGACAGAAGAGACCTCATGTATGTTCACTTGTTGGTTACCATGAAAAAAAAAACCTAACCGTAATTCTATGAGCGTTTCTAACGCATGGTGTAATACCCCAACATTCCTATGCCCTAAACCTACTTTTGAGGTGGTCCAAAGAATTTTGTTCGTTGTGTGGACACTCCATGATTCGTCATCTTGGTCAGTTACTACCTTTTCTATATTTCCTCATTTGCTGTATTACCTTGGATGTTCTATGAAATCAATGGTGATTTCTCTCGTGGCCACATGCCTCTCTCGGTATTCTGGGCACTAAAACTCCTATCAACAAGTGTTGTAACGCTCATGTACATCAACACTAGTTTTCACCAAATATACCTGCCAAGGTCTGTGTGGTACAACCATTCAAGATCCAGATATGGAGTGGGTAGCGAGCTCACAGTGAAGTTGAATGTACATTAACCATTAGGTAACTTTTACTGAAAGACTAGGCAATTTATTGCTAGTGAGTAGCAATGCCACCTGGACTATTCTTCTATGGAAGGTTAACTTATTTATGAGTGGGTTTGGTTTGGGTATGCCTCTCATTCATAAAAATAAATTGATTTATTGAATTCAATGTCATTGTATGGATTGAACTGAAGTAATCTCAAAGGAGTGTGAGAGTGAACGTATCTATCATCCACCCATTTTGAGACCTCTTAATCTAGGTTTAAAAGGAGTTGGGCTTGTTTCCCTTGTTAATAATTGAATGACCATAAGTATATAAGAGTGGAAATATATGCTGCAAGGAGATATTTAGAAGAATTAGCATCCATGAAGATGGCACCTTCTAACTTATGTTAAAATTGATGAGTTGTAGGGTTCCCTTCATATAGTTGTTTGAAGTGCGCAGACCTTACTCAAGAACAAGCTTTGCAACCTCGAGAGAAGTATGGTGGCGCTACGACTTGGAATCCAGTGAAAGTCCTTGGGCTCGTGGTGGACTTTATAACTATGGTGATGTGGTTTTCGAGGACTTGTCCCGCCGGTTGTATCAACGAATCGAATCTATCATTCAAGACGAAGGGCAACAGCCCTTCAATTGCGTCTTGAAAGTGCAATTTCTCTTTCCTGTTTCTGTGCCCTGAATCTTCAAAGGAATCACATGTTATAGATTGAAAATAAACCATTTGTATTATCTAATGGTTTATTTTCAATCTATAATATGTGATTCTGAATTCATTGAAGATTCAGAGCACAGAAACAGAAAAGAGAAATTGCATGAGTAACTGAACTCTCGGTGATAATAGAAAGGAAAACTTCTTATATGGTTATATATCTACATAATTATAATATTTGGTAAATGTTATTGGTATGGAAATATATATTCATAATTATTGTGTTAATAGATTTAATAAATAAGAACAGAATTATTATGCTAATGGATTTCATGGATAAGCAAACGTATTTCTTTTCCGATGTCATTGATACAAATTGGAAAGTACATAAGACACATACACACCTCTGTGCAAAAACTATAGGATGATTTCGAAAGAGTAGAAAATATTTGCAATGTTGTACTTAGTAAAGAATACTTTCATTGTTGCAGTAGAGCTAAGAATACTTGTAAGGTACTTGCCGATAAAGAATACTTGTAGAGAAATTTCTTTGGGATTATGTTATTGTTGAACATCTTGTTAAGAGCTCAGCTACTTTGTATTTCAATATTTTAATTCATGAGTAATATATTCACTATACTTTAGAGTGTGGGTTTTTTCTCCCATAAGATTTTCGGTAGGATATTGTGCTATTAAAGTATTCTTCATTTCATGTAGTTAAAATTGTTCTACTTATTATTTTAGCACTTCTTCTCCCATGGATTAGCATAGGAATCTTAATGTGTATCATTTCTCCCTTTCATTTGGTATTGGAGCCTCATCACCGTGGATTCAAGGTGTTAGGAACAATGTTTCTTGATCTAATATTTGCTTGAGTGAGAGCTTGCACACAAGGAAATCTTCTTGGTGGGAAATGGAGTACTAACTTTGAGCTATGGAAATTCAAGATGAAGGATCTTCTCAGAGATCGATATCTTCATGTTGTTGTGTTTGGTACCAAACCCATTGGTATGACATTTAAAGAGTGGGCGGTGTTGGACAACCTTTTGAGGCTTTGTCTAGCTCATTTGGTATTATTGAACATTTTTGAAAAAAAACTATCGCAACTCTCTACAAGAGGTTAGAGTATTTGTATCAGGATATATCCTTTGTTAATATACTTTTTTGCAGAAAACGTTGTTTTCCTTGAGAATAGGTGATGGTGATTATGTAGCCAAGAACCTAAATACATTTAATATGTTTTCCTTGAGAACAGGTGATGGTGATTATGTATCCAAGAACCTAAATACATTTAATACTATTGTGACTCAATTGATCTCAATTGGAGTGAATATGGATGAGGAGGATCATTGTATGACATTTTTTTTTTCTTTGTCAGGTTTATGGGACAACTTGGTAATGGCCATTGGAAGCACTTTCAACGCATTGGTTCTTGATGAGGTCATGGCTACTTTAATCTCAAAAGAGATGAAGAATACAACTTCAAAGTCCACCAATGAGGCCTTGATCGTTCAAGGAAGATCGAAGAAGAAAGGAAAGAATAAATAAAATGATAGATTCTAATCCTAAGGGAGACACAAGTCTCCTAAAAATTCCAATGCAAAATGTTGGAATTGTGGCAAGGTCAAACATTTTAGAAGGGACTGCAAGTAAGAGAAAAACAAGAATAAGAAGGAAAATAATGATTCCAATGAAAATTTTGAACAATCTTCTCAATAGGATGGTGGACATTCCTTTCTTGTGAATTTGGAAACCTATGTAGGCTAGAGTTCATGTCTAATAGACTTTATAGCTTCCTTCCATATGACTTCTTCTCAGAACTAGTTTTCAATGTATGGGAAATATGATGGTAGGATATTATATTGTGGTGATAACTCTCCTCTTAGCATAGTTGGCCATGGTAGAGTCTTGATTATATTCTATGATAGAAAAGTAAAGGGGATCAATAGAGCTTTGTACATTCTAGGTCTAACATGAAACGTATTATCAACAACCACACTTAATGATCTAGGTGTACATGTTGTTTTCTATAACAAAGGGTGTAAAATAGTTCGAGCAACTATGGTACTTTCCAAGGGCGTTTGTGTGGGAACTTTTTTCTATCTTGATGTGTGCACTATTGAATGTAATATCTCTTCCATTTCTCCAGTGGAGAGATATATAGGATCTATTCCTTCACAATCAGAACCTCATAAACAATATCTTGCTTCAAAAAGAAAGTTAACTACAGAGAAGACAATGTTATGGTGCCAACAATTGGGCCATATAAGTGAGAATGACCTATGCACCTTAAAAAACAAAAATATTTTTGATGTATTGAATTATTGTTATTTTGAATTTGATTTTTGTGAGCATTGCATATATGGAAAACAAAATTGTGTTTAATTTTATTCTAGATATGACAAATATTATGGGTTTTGGATTGAATTCACTCTGATGTATTTGCCCTATTTAAAGTTCCTTCACTTTCTAAGGATTTGTATTATGTATCATTCATTGATCACTATTCTATAAGGACATGAGTGTCTTTTCTTAGAACTAAATCTGATGTTTTTAGTCGGTTTAAGGAGCTTAAAGTTGTCTTGGAAAATTAGATCGGTTGGAAGATGAAGGTGTTGAATACTAATAATCATGTTGAGTTTTGTTTCGTAGAGTTAGATTACTTTTGCAAGAAGAATGGAATTGAAATCCATAGGACAAATCCATATACCCCTAAGTAGAATGGAGTTGTAAAATATATGAATATAAAGTTTATGGCGAGAGCTAGGAGTACTCTTAGCATAGTTGACCTAGATAATAAGTTATAGATAGAAAAGATTTCTACTACATGTTACTTGATTAACAAGTCTCCCAAATTAGCTACTATGGGTGATACCCCTATGAAGGTCTAAACAAGAAGAAATTCACTCCAACATCTTCAGTGTTTTGGTTATGAGGCTTATTATCATGTGCCCAAGGAGAAGTGATCGAGTTTGATAGAAGGGAAGTGAAACGTATCTTCATTGGATATGGTGTTGGTCATATGAAAGGGTTCAAGGGTACAACCTTTATGATCCTTTGGTTGGAAATGTTTTAAACAGAAGAAATTTTATTTTCAAATAATTTAAGGGTTTTCCCATAATGGTGTAGCGGAAAGAGGATGAGAAGAAGTTAGTGGTTCAACTATCACCCAAGATTGAGAAAGTTGAACTAGAAAATTAATAAGAAGTTTATGATGGACCTGATGAGAAGGGGGGTCTAGAGAGTTCATAAGAGGAGGAAGAAACTCCAGATCAAAATTTATGGAGTTCCACTTGACAAAGAAGAAAACCAAATAGGTATAGTTATAGTCCATATGATTTCACATATATATTTGTTTTATCTACTAACATAGATGAGCCTAGAACTATGAAAGAGGTAATGGATATGGAAAATAAGAAGTCTCGGAGACTGGTCAAGGATAAGAAAATGGTTTCAGTTAGAAAGAATGATACATGTGACTTGGTCTTGTTGCCTAATGGATGGAAAACCATTAGATGTAAATGGGTGTTCAAAAAGAAGATCATTTTAAATGGAAATGTTGAAAAGCATGTAGAAAGTTTAGTTTCAAAAGTATATTCTCAGGTTAAGAGGATAGAGTTTGGTGAGATCATTCATGCAGTTGCTAAGTTAACATCTATTAAGTTATTATTATCTATAGAAGTAACCTTTGGTTTGGAGGTAGAATGGATGGATGTGAAAACAACATTCCTACATGGTGACTTGAAGTAGGAAATCTATATGAAACGACCAAATAAATATGTTGAAAAAAATAAAGATTCTTTGGTTTGAAATTTAAAAAAGTCTTTATATGGTCTCAAATATGCTCCCAAAATGTGGTACAAAAAATTTGAGTCTTTTTTTATGGGATTAGAATTTCTCAGTTCCAAATCAGACATTGTGTGTATTAAAACAAGGTGATGGTCATTTCCTTGATATTACTCTATATGTACATGATATGTTATTCTTTAGTAACAATAAGGATGCGATTTTTTATTTGAAGTCTCGGTTACTTTCAACACAATTTGATATGAAGAACTTGGGGGATGAAAAATATATCTTAGGAATGGAGATCATGTGAGACATAGTGAATAGAAATATTTGGTTGATCTAGATTATCTATGTAAACTTTGTTCTAGAAAAGTTTTGAATGAAAGATTGCAAACAACCATTGTGTGTTCTTATTTATCTAGGAACTAAGAGAAGTGACCTACAATCCCTGCAATGATGGAGGATATGGTTTTTGCTCCTTATGTCAATGTAGTTGGCAGTTTGTTGGATGTAATGCTATGTACTAGACTAAACATTCTCCAAGAAGTGGGAGTCTTGAGATAATTCATGGTGAATATTGGATGTGAACATAGGGATGAAATGAAGAGGATATTCAAGTATTTTTGAAGTAGCTCTAAATATTTCATTTTCTATCGTAGTGATGTTTCATGGGATGCATACTCAATGAATATACACGGTTATGCATATTCTAATTGGGTAGGGGATGTAGATATAATGATATCTAGGATTGGATATGTGTTTTAGTAGTTTGGTGGAGAAGTGAGTTGGATGAGCAAGTGACAAGTTGAAATCACTTTGTCCACTATAGAGGCATGGTATATGGTAGCTACTCATGCCTATATTGAGGCCATTTGGATTATGAAACTATTCTTATAAGTGGGGCTAAGTCAAATCCTGTTATGGTTCAATGTGATAGTAAAAATGTCATTTTTCTAGCTAAGAACCCAACCTTTGAACCGAAGAAAAGGTATATAGACATCCAATACCATTTTGTCAAGCACATGGTAGATGATGGAAAGGTGATACTAGAAAAAGTTGACACCTTGAAGGGTACTTGTAGAGAATAACCTATTGGTGGTTTCCAATATCAAAAAATGGTAAATAATAAATAGTTTATTGTTTGACTATGTCTATTTATTGGGTGCTAGGGTTGGAGGAAATCATAAAGTGCAAGTTTTATATTATATAATGGATTATATTCTATGTTATCTTACCAAGATGCACTTCATGATTTTGTCATCAAACTTCTTCCGCTTCCTAACTGGATGTGGTTATAAGAAAGTCACCTAAACACCTTCACATACAATATTTTTTATGTTCTCCCATTCCATGTTTCATCAAGATTCATGGAAACTAGAGGTTTAATGGGCGACTTCTTTGAACATATGGTATTGTTGTGACCAAATTGTGTTTGGAAAATTCACAATTTTCATCATTCGCTAAGAACTCATTAAAGGTGACTTATTATTCCTTTTTAAAGAATCGATATGTTGTTAATTGCTATTGAAGCATAATATATTAATTGTTGATGTAATTATATTTAAAAATATATATATTGAATTTTTTAGAGGAATATTCATTTCCACTGTCACATCTTGGCTTCTCCAGTGGATTACTTGTGTCCTTTTCAAAAACGGATCAAAAGAACTTCAAAATATTTATTTTTTCAAAAACTTGTTTCGAGGCGTAAAAAAATCATTTTTTATATTTTCATTCCTTATATCTAAGCATGAGAAACTTCTGGATATTTTATTATCGTTGATGGGTGATAAACCAAATAAATTATTGGTTCCTAATTTCCAAGCACCTCACCTTGAGGAGATCAAGAGAGTCAAACCCATGACCTCCCAAACTTCAAGGGAGAGATCTCAGAATTGGCTCATCAACACTTGAGATAACCCTTTGGGATAAAAAAAGTTTTGAAAACACTTTACCCACCATCAATGAGAGTGAGATTTGTGTTAATATTTATGTAGTGAGTATCGTTTTCATTGGTATTTAGAATTTCCAGAATGGTTGTTGTTTCTAGACTATGTTTCAAATCCATAATAGGATCCATTGTAAGACAAAAAGGCACATATATAAGAGGAGAGGAGCCAAATTAATACAAGAGCTACAAAGACAACATAGGAAACCAAAGAGATTCTATTAATTTTTTTTAATTCCTTTATTAATTCTTTTGTTTTCTAGTGTTTTTTTTTAATTTTTGTAGCCAGTGCCTTTGGTTTTCTTAGTTATTTTTTTTTTTTACTTGGAATAGATCCCGGGGAAACCCAACGAGCACTTCCCCTCTTTTCGAGGATGGTACCCAGGGTAATATAGATTTTGTAGAAGGTCGAGGATTTTTCGATAGCTTGCTCATTTAAGAGCTCAACATGTCACTTGCGGGAATTGAACATGTGTGGGGGGAAAACACCCCTAAACACAAACCAATCGAGCTAAACCCAATTAAAAACCTTTGATTTTCTGAGTTGTCTTTGTATTTGTTATATTAATTTGGCTCTTCTCCTCTTCTCTACGCATATTTTTGTCCTAATGATAGATCATGTTATGGATTTGTAACATAAACTGTAAACAATAAGCACTATGGATATTCCAAATAAAATGTAAAAAAGATAGTGAGATTGTTTGTACCTTGCTCGTGAAGCATAAATGTCAAGAGATATAACCCTTACTTGTTATCTTCGATGGGCTTAGGATCCTCCTAACCCCCTTCCCCATATTTCCCATTAGAACAAATATTAACAATATTTGAACGTAGATGTGTAGAGGAAAACTCCTCTTTAATTCTTATTCTGCCACATGCTCATGTGCTAAAATATTTGGAAAAAAATTCATCTAGTGTTTTCTAGTGCCACATAAGTGTCTATAGGTATATCTCATACTTTTACCTTCCATGTGTTGTAGAATTGACTTAAATACAACTACTCTACTTTTCTATAAAAACAAACCTTAGTGAGATTGAACTCGGATGGGTAGGGGAAAAGTGCTCCTAATTTTTCTATTGCACCATAAAATCATATGAAACAAAACATTTTCTTGAGAATATACCAGTAGAATTCATAAAATACATAGCCCTATTATGTGACAAGGCTTATATTGGTCCATAAGACTAATCTACATAAGCTCTAGTCATTTTCAAGATCTCTAGACACATCCCTTTGTGAAGTGAAACTAATTATGTGACAAGGCTTATATTGGTCCATAAGACTAATCTACATAAGCTCTAGTCATTTTCAAGATCTCTAGACACATCCCTTTGTGAAGTGAAACTAATTTTTCTTCAAAATAAAAGAAACCTTTGCATATACTAAATGACACATGCACTTGTAGATTTAAATATCCAATCACCACCACCTTTATCAATTTCTCTAATTTTCATGCACTAACATGCCCAAGTTGATGATTTGAAATCACTACATCATCAAATTTCACAATAGCCTCCAAGCCCACTTCTCATCCATTTGCACATAACTTATAATTTTCCCTTCCCTAACCACTCTTGCAATCATCTTCCCATGAAATATTTTTTCTTTACACCAAATGTACTAATTATTTATTCAATCCAACATCTACAATTTGACTTAGCTTATAATTTTCTAATTACTATAGGAATATGTAACACATTGTAAATGTCTTCCCATAGGAAACAACCACCACTATCATTGCAACAGTCCCCTTGCCCTAAAACTTCATGGTATCCACCACATCTAAAAATCACCTTTCTCCCAACATGAACCAATTGATGTTTCACAAAATGAGTATGATTGTAAATCATATGATGAGTCAAATCCAATTCCAAATATAGGAATTATTATATTTATTAAAATTTCCATAAAGAATTGGTATAGAGGAAGATTGTCCAACTCCAACTCAATTTTTTTATTTTATCTATGCAAAATTTAGGACTATCCTTTTAATTTTCTATTATCAATGAGAGTAAAACAATCTTATATTATTCTTTCTTATTGAACCTTCATTAAAACAATTTTGTTCTTGTTGGTACATTTTCCTTTATTATTTACTTTTCCCTTTCAATTTAGTACAAACAATGCTGAAAAGGAATGATTGTTCATAGCCATCCCAACCTATTTATTTCTTGTATCTTTCTCAATAAATGCATAATGGGCTTGCTCAAATGCCAATGTGACCCTTAACCCAAAATATTGCACCATCCATTTATACAAAGTGATGATACTTGCAGGAGAGGTAATCAAGGCATCATAATCAAGGAAACTTCACAAAAGTGTTGATATATTTTTAGAAACAGGAGGTATTTCCTCCTGGAAAACTTTTCTTAGAGAGAAATATTCCAAGAAGTCAAAGGAAGACCATTAAATAGTTGAAGAACACCCTAGAAGAGAAGTCATCCCACAGGAAAATAATAAAGTGGAAATAGAATTTCTAGGAAGAGAGATCAACCCCACCTAAGTGACTTGAAGTTGGCCCCTTGCTCATTTCAACACACACTCACTCATCTCATCATCTCAGCTAAGAATCAAAAGGAGACACAAGTTATAAGAAACCCTAGGGGATGCAACAAATGGGGTTCTTGGTGGTTTCTCTTGTGCAGTAACTCTAGAAGAGTTGTGTTATGGTTGTGAAATAATTGCCTACCCTCACTAGGGTTTGAGAAGGAGAAGAGATAAGTTCTTGTTATCAGGTGTTTTTCATGACTTGTTTTTCTCTTGAGAATAGAGATTTTTCATGGTTGTATTTTATTATCAAAAAGATTCTCTCTAAGAAAAGTTGGCTAGTTTTTTCTCTGATTTTGGGGTTTTCCCAGGATAAATATTTGTATCTTCTTGTGCTTATTTATATTCCTCTAGATCCTATTTATATTTTCAGTATATGATTATTGAATGTTAAATGAAGATGAAAATACTCTTGTAAATTTATTTTTACTGAAAAATTAATAAAATCTAACATGGTATCAGAGAAGGTTACCTTCATAATAGTCTAATCATTTGAAGGAAGATAGTGAGAAAAAATGGAAGGCCACATTGTTGAGATTTTCTACTACATAGTTTTTTGTCAAGATTGTTGAGAAATTTATTGGAGGAAGTTGAGATTATTTTTTCATCTTGACCTAGCCTAGAACACCTCCTGGTGTTCTCAGATTACAACTTGGTGAAATTTTAAATTTATCATTACAGTTGCATTTGCCAATCACTAGTTAAAGTTGCAGTTGTTAGTGGCGCAAACCTTGATATTAGAAGAAAATTTGGATGGTGCTACAAATTTCAGAGGTACGCACTTGTATATAAGTTATATCATGAGGGTGTTTGCAGGAGATGTACACTTGTCAAAGGAAATTTTTCCAACTAGTGACAAATTTATCCTAGATATAGTGCACTCAGAGGAAGCTCAAGATTTGGAGGAAACAATGATGATGTCTCCTACAGTATATGAAATATCAAAATCAAATGGAACAACAACAACAACAATCAAGGTTTTCATATCAGGTTTGATATTTTATATTTCCGCATCTTAAGTAAATGTTCTAAATGGCACAATACTCTTTAGAGTTCTATTATTTTTGAGTACTTTTTCTATCAAATTTTTAGTAACACTTGAGTATTGTTGGTATGATGATCATTATTTAAATGGTCATCGTTTAGTACTACTGATGCAGGTTTTAGAATATGAAATTGATATCCTCTAGGAGATGTTCTTGGTTTTTGTCTTTGTCCTAGGTAGGTTACCTTGTAAATTTCATGGAAGTTACTATGGAGATGTTCATATTTTGTTCTAGGCATGTTATCATGGAGGAATAATCAATCACAACACTAGAAAAGTGTTGTTCTTGTTTCTTTTTCTTGTATTTTTTTTGGCTCTTGTTCTAGGCAGGTAACAGGTAATAGCTCTGAGAGGGAGCTATCAGGATAGTTCTAGGAGGCAACGTTTCATATGGTATCTAGTTTGATACATGGAGAAGACTATCCAGACATGGATTTGTATACATGACAATATACATCCATATACTGAAGAAGAAAAGGACAAAGTTAGAACCTTCTAGAAAGAAGGATATTTTTGTGGGATACAGAGTATCCCACAGAGATATTGATAGTGAGGAGCATAAGGCTCTGTAGGATGACCGTAAATTTCATTTGTTCACTCTTCAAATAATTAGGTAGAGTTAGTATAGCTATAATGGCTAGTCGATCGACCCAGAGTAATGGAATTGACCAGGTATAGGAAAGCATGACTTCGTGGTACTTTGTAGGATGTAGTGAAACATGCAATTTTTTGTGATACTCCAAGTTTCTTGACTTACATAGAGTCACAGTTATGAGAAGGATCAGGTGGACCCACCATTAGTGAGTAAGATGGCCCCACCAAGTACTAGCTTAGAGGGAGCAATATTTAAGAGGGAGTCAACCCTCAGGATCAAGTAGGGAGGAGAAAGACCCCTAGGATAGTTCATAGGAGATTAAACTTTAGAGGAAGTCAAAAGATGGAGAGGGAGAAAATGGCTATGAAGATTTTATAGACTCAGAGGGAGTCAAGATTTAGAGAGGGAAAGAGACCACACAAGTTTTCCAACTATGTGGCACTAATGATTAAGATCATTGATTCAGGACCTTCCAATTATGAGGAAGTTGCAAATAAGCAAGTATGGAAGGATGTTATGATGAAAGAGTACCAATCCATCATGAATAATGATGTGTGGGAGGTGTTTCTAAGACTATAAGGGAATTTAGTAGTGAATTCCAATTGAATATACAAGATCAAGCATGTTGCAGATGGAACCATAGAGAAGTACAAATCTATATTTATGGCTAGAGGATTCTCCTAGAAAGAGGGAGAAGATTATGATGATACATTAGCTTCAATATCCGAGTACACTTCTATTAGATCTATTATTTCTATTGCTTCTATTATGGTATGGAAATTACACCAGATGGGTGTAAAGACTACTTTCTTGAATGGTGTAATTGAAGAAGAAGTGTACATAGAACAACCACAAGGTTTTTTAATCTATGGGAAGGAGTCCCGTGTTTGTAAATTAAAGAAATATTTGTACATGCTTAAGAAGGCACCCAAGTCATGGTATGCCAGAATATGCAGTTATTTCATGAGCTTAGGTTTACCAAGAGAGATGCAGTTCCTAACCTTTAGTACAAGGTCAAAGATGGTTTCCCCTTGATATTGGTACTATATGTGGATGAACTTTTTCTTACAAGGGATGAGAATATCATATATGGGTGAAAGAGGGAGCTGAGTTTAGAGTTTGAAATGAATGATCTTGGTTTGATGCACTATTTATTTGGATTAGCAGTGTGGAAGAGACCAAATGATATATTCCTTAGCCAAGGAAAGTATACAATTGAGATGTTGCAAAGATTCAAGATGATGGACTGCAAGTCCATGACCACACCTATAGTTACGAATCTAAATCTCTTGAGTGATTCTTCTTCATATTTGGTTGATCCCATAATGTATATATATTTAATGAGATCCTTGATGTACCTAGTTAACACCAGGAAAGATATATGCTTTGCACTGAACACATTGAGTGATCACATGGTTGAGCCTAGACATGTACATTTGATAGAAACAAATCATGTATTAAGGTACATGCATGGTATGGTTGGATATGGACTCAGATATTTTTTCAGTAGTGAAGTAAAACTGTAAAGTTATACAAACTTTTACTGGGTGGGGAGTGTAGTGGACAGGAAAATCACATCAGGATGTTGCTTCAGTTTTGGATCAGGTATGATCCCATGGTTCAGAACAAAACAGACATGAGTGGAAATCAATATAGTAAAGGAATAATATATGGCATCCAATGTTGTAATCCGTAAAGCAGCATGGATTCAGAAGTTGCTTCCAGGGTTATTTGATCTAGAGTTTATAATGAACCAAATGTTTAAATTATCATAAAAGAATATAATTACACACCATGTACAGAATGTGAGCGTGGAGCACAAATCCAAGATATATAAGTTACACAATAACTCATTAAATAATAGGGGAACCCCCTCCAATTAACCAAATAACTTCACACATCACAATTCACATCTCCTCCAACAATGAATACATGATCTCTTATATATAGTTATTCACACTTGCACATGAGGCCCCTTTACCATTAGACCGACCTTATTACATATATATTTACACATTACATGTAAATTTAGGCCCATATATTATCCCCCTTTTGGGGTCATATCATATACATTTATCCACATATATGCTCCCCTTCAGTCATAAAATAGTACCCTCCTTCAAAAAGCTTTGTCCTCAAAGGTTTTCAATTAAAGGCTTCACATGTGATGAAACCAAGTAATATGATTTTCTTATGTTTCTGATTTCATCATTCCATTGTTGATGATTTATCCATCCAAAATCAATTATTTTCGGTCGTAACCCTTGGTGTCTAGTTGTTGCATAATTTTCTTTCCCTTGATTCCATGTATCGTTGTTGAAGCTTCCCCAATTTGTAGTATATGTAGGTATATGATAATATCTTGTTGAAGAGTGGTTTTGGAATGCCATATTCCATGAATATTGATGGTTTCTCCATATTCTTCCTTCATAATGTTGATATTGATCTTCATGTTTTCCTTGAAATCTTTCCTGATAATGAGGGTGTTGATATGGTTTGACATTTGACAGGTTTTCTTCATTCTTCTCTGATACCAAATGTAATGAACCAAATGTTTAAATTATCATAAAAAAACAAAATTACACACCATGTACATAACTTGATCATGGATCACAACTCCAAGATATATAAGTTACACAATAACTCCTTAAATAATAGGGGAACCCCCTATTGGGTACCTTTTTATGCTTATTTTCAATTCAAAAATCACACTTTTTCCTTCAAAAATCCTCCATTCACCTTCATTTCCCTTCCATATTTTCCTTAAAATAGATTATACAAGGTACACTTATCATTTCCTAGCTTTGAATCAAATTTTTAGAATTTTGGCATTAAAATTAAAAATTTATCAGAAAACTACAGGACTTGAAAAAATCTCGTAATTGCTCCAAGGTTTTTGTACTTGTAGGTTGACTGGGTGAAATCAGAGACATATTTCATGATCCTTGACACCCAAGTATGGATGAATATTTATCAGGTTCGATATTTGAGCCTTTCAGGTGCCCGATCAACGCTGGTCAAACATGGCCACTTCAGCATAACATACCCTATTTCAGTAGAAAATCATGGACAGTTTTAGATTTTCTTGGTATGTGTGCCCATTTTGTGGATCTAAAGGAGGGATTCGACCTTATTAGCATATTTTGTGGATTTCATCCTTAGATTAGGAGTATTTTTATTATTTTTCAGTTACAAACTTTTTTGTATAAATACTTCAAGTCATGGACCATTTGAAACAATTCTCTTTTAAGTAAATTTTGAAACCTTCAAGCTTTGAGATCATTTTTGGTGTTCATTCATGGTGTTTTTGGTGTTATGATTAAGTGAATGGTGTTGATATTTTATTATTATCTTAGTCTACTTTAGTTGTACAAGTAAAGCATTGGAGGGCCCCCTTTGTCGAGCTAGTACACTTCTTGATTTCTATCCTTGCAAGCAATTTTTGGTATATTTTCAAGTTCAGTTTATGCATTGTTGTAGGTAATCTTAATTTATGATTTCATTTTTTGTAGATAAGTTTATTCATTGATCAATTAGTATACCTAATGGTTAAGAGCATCAATTTCCATATTCTGAATAATTTCTTGTAAAATAATTTAGTATGAATCTTTGCTTTCAACACTAAGTTATTAGTCATTTCTATTTAAGTTGTTTATGCTTTAAAAGTTCATTTTGATTTAGAATAATTAGTTAAGTTGCTGATAAGTGTGAAGGAAATATGAATACATCTCTTGTAAAAGATTTTAGTCTTTCTTACATTTACATTATCTAATCTACTTTGAATACTTTAGACTAGTTTGAATGCTCTTGTTTTGATTAATAGTTGTTGATAGATGACAAGGAATCTATGAATGAATATTCTATAAAAAGGTTTAGCATTTCTTTCGTATTGAACAGTTAGATTGGTTTTAGAATTATTTAATTAAAAAATTACATTTATCTCTAAATACATACACTTTGGATGTGCTTCTAAGTTCTACGAACTCCGGATTGATATTAAAATACATAATCTAATTTACAGCGGTAGATTGGACCAACACCTGCTCCAATTAACCAAATAACTTCACACATCACAATTCACATATCCTCCAATAATGAATAGATGATATTTTATATATATCTATTCACACTTGCACATCGGGCCCCTTTACCATTAGTCTCACCTTATTACATATATATTTACACATTACATTTACATTTAAGCCCATATATGCCCCCCCCCCNCCATATATGCTCCCCTTGGGTCATAAAAGAGTTGGGGCAACCTTGATATACTCTAATAATCAAAGTTTTGTGAAGCTTTCAGAGAACCTAGTCTTTCACGACAAGTCAAAGAATATGGTGATAAATACCATTTCATCTGAGAATTGGTGCAAAAAGGAGCAGTTGAAATCCGATACATATCCATAGATGAGCAGATAACAAGCATTCTCACCAAGCCTTTGTCTAAAGTGAAGTATGAGTACTTCAGAGACAAGCTTGGCGTGATGCAAAATGCCCACCTTTGTTGAGAGGAAGTGGTGATGTTTCTCCTACAATCGGAATATACTCTCCCTTTGACCAAGGGATTCCCAGATTAGTCATGTGAAGTGATTGAGGGAGTGATGATTAGCTTGGTACAAGTCTTGTCGAAGCCCTGTGAAGTGGCTAGGTGTTATTAGGACTTGTACCATGGTCATTCCTACACGATGTGAAGTGGCTAGGTGTGATTGGAACCATGGCGTAGACTTGCATAAGTCATGTGAAGTGGCTAGGTGTGAATGGGGCTATGAAAATAGTCTTTCCCATACCATGTGAAGTGGATGGGTGTGATTGGGACTACTAGAAGAGGAGAAAAATCATAGATACTTGCATCATAGTCTTGAGACTATGGTGGTAGTCTTTCCCATACCATGTGAAGTGGATGGTTGTGATTGGGACTACTAGGAGAGGATAAATATCATAGATACTTGCAGCATAGTATTGAGACTATGGTGGTAGTCTTTCCCATGCTAAGTGAAATGGATGGGTGTGATTGGGACTACTAGATGAGAACATTATGGAATAATACCTCCCTCACTGAGAGGGAGTGTTGATGTTTTTGTAGTAGGGGAGGTATTTCCTCCTAGACGACTTTTCTTACAAAGGAAGATTCCAAGAATTCAAAGGAAGACCATTGCATAGTTGAAGAATACTCCGAAAGAGAAGTCGGCCCACAGGAAAATAATAAAGTGGAAATAAAATTTCTAGGAAGAGAGGTCGGCCCAAACTGAGTGACTTGAAGACTATATGTAAAGGTGATGTCTTTCTCATTTCAACACACACTCACTCATCTCATCATCTCAGCTAAGAAGGAAAAGGAGGCACAAGTTTGAGGAAACCCTAAGAGATGCAACAATAGGGTTTCTTAGTAGTTTCTCGTGTGTGCTACCTCTATAAGAGTTTTGTTAGGGTTGTGACATAGTTGTCTACCATCACTAGGGTTTGACAAGGAGAAGATATAAGTTCTTGTTATCGAGGTTACTTCATTACTAATTTTTCTCTTGTGAATAGAGCTTTTTCATGGTTGTATTGTATTATCAGAAAGATTCTCTCTAAGAAAATTTGTTGGGTTTTTCCTTGAGTTTGGGATTTTCCCAGGATGAATCTTTGTGTCTTGTTGTTCTTGTCTATCTGATTCTAGATCTTGCTTATATTTTCAGTATATAGTTATTGAATGTTAAATGAAAATCAAAATACTTTAATAAATTTATTGCTACTCAAAATTTAAGAAAATATAATAGAAAATACTTTAATAAATTTATTGTTACCGTAAATTTAAGAAAATATAATAGAAAGGATAATAAATCCTCCACACATCACAACATAAACATGGATCAAAACACATAATATGCCCATATCCCAACCTTTTTAATTCCTCCAAATTTATTCTAAGTATTTTCTTCCTCACTTAAAATATGAATATGAACATGTTCATGTCAATTTTTTCAAACTTTAATCACTTAACCCGATGAAACCTTTATTGTGTATTTCATTCTGACAATGGGAACGATAATATAAAAAAATAGTGGATAAGTCTTGGTTGATATTTCTTATCAGTTATCTCACACTTCCTAAGTTCATCTACATCCTACACTAGTTTGGCATCTTTCTCATCTTTCTCCACCAATAACAATTATATCGTCAGTTTCCAAAGAGTAAACTTCACTCTATTAAGTTGTTTCACTTATCTACGGAACTCTACAATAATGTTAAATATTCCACTCTTTAACGTTGGAGATTTTAAGAAAATTCAGAAGGGATTTTCGAAAACTTTAAATGCACAAAACTTAATACATCTTTTTATCATGTTACTCGACACAAATAAAACATAAATACAAAATATTACTAAAACAAAATACAATATGTAAAATCAACATAAATAATTAACAAAGCTTCAAATTACCACAATTACAAAAATAAAAATGGCATGAACGACAACATTGACAATAGTAATGTAGAAATGAAAGTTTTAATTTAAAATTACTCTCACACCACCTTTATTCACATGTATCTATATGAATGCAAATGATATTAAGAAAAAAATTAGCTCACAAGGAAAACCAAATCACCACTAATCCTTACAACGTTTGTCTCCGATTTATCTATGCAAATTGCATGAATTGTGTCGAATGGAATACCCATTTTTCCACGTTATTTATTATATTTTTAGTTATCAAATTTACCATTTCAAACATAGTTAAGCGTTTTATGTATAATGTATATTTACACCCTATTTTCTCATGGGTGGAAGTATCATTAGAATTTATAATATTGCTTTGTAATTTTATTAATATATAGTGTATATTTATACCCTATTTTCTAATGGGTGGAAGTATGAATAGAATTTATAATATTTCTTCATGAGTGGAAGTACGAATAGAATTTATAATATTTCTTTGTAATTTTTGTAGTAATGTTTTTTATATTTTCTTTCTATTTTTTTTCTTAAAGGAATATAGATATTTTTTAGAAGTTTCAAAGTAAGATTGAAAATTTTATAATGCATCTACTTTTTTATTTTTTTGAGCTCAATATTTAATAGATTTATAGATTCATAGTTGATATGGAACTAGACTGATTTCTATCAATAATTTAAGTTAATAGAATATCAATAGTGCATTATAGTCAAAATATGGAAATCAAATATACTATGCAAATCCAAACAAATATTTACAACAAACAAGTATTTCCAATATTTATTAATATAAAAGGAGAAATATACCTCTAGTTAGAGAGGGTTTTCTCCTTGTTAGTTGATATTTTCATTATCAAAACACTTTAAAACATAAACTAACAAGTGTATTTTTTACACCCTAAGTGCATTGTTGCATCTATATATAAGAACCACAAAATAAAGTTTGAACATTTTGTTTTAAAATAATTTTTATTGAAAAGAAAACTAATCAAATGACTTAATCATTTGGACACTCACTACAACAAAAAGAACACTAATTTATAAAATTTTCAAAGTGAAGTAGTGCTGCTATATAATCCTATCACATAGGTTTGTCTTACTATCGTGGTCCTAAGAAGTGTTAGTGCCAATATATCGAGACCGAAATTTTTTGAGGGGTTGCGTAATAGGGACTGGTTATAGCTTGAGGTCATATGGGTTTTGAAATTTATTATCACCTGAGTTTTAGCGCTTGACTCTAGTGTTCAATTTTACTCTATTGAGGTGTGAGTAGTGGAATATTCATGCGTGATTAAGAGCGTTTCGATCCAATCTATTCAACATTAGTTATGGACAAAAGTTGTGTGGATTTATAGACCGAGAGGTCGTCACCAAATATCAAGTCCATGAAGAAGACCCTATTGGAGAGAGAACCCTTCCCCATGAAGATGAAATTATGGTAATCCTTAAATCTTCTAAAAATTATGAATTTTATTATCTTTATTTCTATGAGGTTGAGAATATTGAATTTGAAGAAAAGTGCTCAAATAAAAATGAATTTGAGAAGGTATTTTCTCTTACATTTAGTAGATATGAGGGAATTCAAGCTTATGTATCTCCCTCTTATAAAGACAAGGGTGTAGTAGATTTTACTCCTTTCCATGTTTTTGATTTATGTGATGCATCCTTTGATGATTTGGAAAGTGGAGAGTTTTTTTTGAGAAACCCTTGAATTTGGTAAATTTTTCATTTGATGAAGAACACGATGATCATAAGATTGCAAAAATGGATGACCTTTTTCATATTAAAAGGAATAAATGGGATATGATTTGTTTTAATTTTATGGGGATTCCATTTATGATATTGATGATGATTCTGAAGTTAAGACTGCAGAATTATTTCCCTTGGAACAACCATCATTTAAAAAAAAAAATCATCATTAGTTCTATCCATATATGTACACTAATGATAGATATTTTCGGCAACATAAATAGGATATGTTCACATATTTGCTCAACCACCTAAGGATGATTTATTACAGCCTTCTCGTGTAAATTTCCCAATTTTCTATGGGATGTGACACATATTCTCTTGATCACTTGCAGCTATTTTATGCAGAAAATTTTCAACCACCATTATGCTCAAATTTTGGTGAACATTCATGTGTGAAATCATCATGAGATAAATTTTACGGGGTTTTGATTCACCCAAGGAAACAAGTATTTTATAATAGAAATTTACAACCATGTTTTTTTTTTCATCTTGTCCTTGATATTTCATTGGAGATACAATTGGGAATTATGTATTTGGTACTAAAATATTTATGGGGAAAAAGTGTTTTTGACTTATGGTTTTTTTTAAGTATTTCCATCCCTACATAGAAGATAAACAAACACTATGTTGGGAGAAAATTATTTTTTCAAAATCATAATTTACACCCCATTTTTCATCTACATATTTGTTTGGAAACCTTAAGGCATTTTTCATATTTCTCATGATTCCTTCTCAAGCCTTAGGAAATGATATTTCATGAAGAAGGCAAAGAAAATGAAGTCATTTCGTGAATTTCGTGGATCGTGTTTTTGATATCTAAGGGTTGCATCATGAATACCTATATTTGATCAAGGACGAGACACCATTGATATATTGCAAACCCATTAAAACATGGATAGAGAAATATTATGGATATTCAGATGATGTTCATGTCATAATTTTGTTTCTCTTTCTTTCCCTCTTGATTTGGACTCTATGTTTCATCATTATATAATTTTTGTATTAGCTCATGACCACTTGGTACTTGATATATCATTGTTTTGTTTCATAACTAAGAATAAGGGTAGAATTTTTTACATTTATGAGATTTGATTTTGGCTTCATTGATTGTATGATTATACCTATCAGTTTTCTTTGTCAAGATAATTAGAGGAGGATAGTTGTAGGTCATTTTGTATGTTTCCTGTATTTATATTAATTGTTTTTTCTTACACATTCTCTTTTATTTATTGATCTACTATATGAATATATAATTAGTTGCAGTTTTGATTCAACCTTGTCTATTAATTTATTTGTTTTTAAAATTGGTTCTATATGCTTTTGTTGGTTGTCTTTTATAGTTTCCATCTTCTAGGGCGGTTGTATTCCCCTATTCATTTTTACCGATGGTTTTATGTTAGAATATAGAAGGATATATTTTAGGTTTGATACATATTGTAGGTATTGTAGTTCCAAAGATTGTTGAGGTTCTCATGCACAATGTGGTGAACACATGTTACCTTGTTGGATTCATATGTTATCTTCTCACATATAGGGGTAACCAAAGGCAATTTTTCCTCCCATAAACATGGATAATTTGAAGGATGAAAATTTATATTAAAATGTAGAAACCTAGGATAATCTTACTGGTCCTTAATATGAAAAACATAAAATGTTTGGCGATATTTTAGCAAAAATGTTCAAATTTCTAAGGATATTATATAGTTTCTATAAAATTTTGATGGTTTTTAATGTAAAATAATTTAATTCTATGGGATTTGAGCAAATTGGTTTTAGGAAAAGTGGAAATTAGTGAATCTTTTTTGGGGAAAAACCATAGAAATTATCCCATTTGTGAAATTTATCCCGTAAAATAATTTATGCCCATAACCCACATCATAGAAAATATTTTTGATGACGACATTCATGATTCTCCATAGACAATTTCCCAAAGATGTCTCCCATTATACTCATGTTTCTCACATAAAAATATATGGTGCATGACATATATGCAATACCTTGTTATGATGCTTCATATCAAGTGTTAATGATCAATTTATTTGACATGAAAAGATTTACCATTGGTTGAATCATATGATGGATCATGATGCTTTGATTTTTTACATTTTTTTCATTGTTTCACTTCAGTGGTCATCATCATATCCTAGTCAAGTGTTGTCACTCTTGGGAAGTGTTTTACTACTAGGGGCCTTCATAGGGGTAATGTGTACATATTTCAATCCATATGTAACATTATCCACCTTCACATATTTGTTATTCCTTATGTTGGGTTGGTTTTCATATGTCACCCATAAAGGTTCATGCCTCATAATCCTATGAGAAGAAGGATATAAAATGATCGAGGTTGATGTAAATTTCATTTATACACACACACACACACACACANNTGAGGTATACGCCCTCGCTAAGAGGCCATCACCTAAGTCCTATGAAATGAATGAATAAAAAAAAAGTACTTAGAAAATGAGAAGAAGAAAAAAAAAAGTTATAATGAATAAAGAAAAAGGAAAATGAGGGTTTGGAAAGACACGTTGTCGAGGAAAGGGGAATTCATTTCCTCAGTGCTCCCTTATACAAAGGTTCTCGTGAGAATGACTATCATACATAACCTTTCATGAATATGCCACCAACCATGAAGTAAACCTCAAACCATACCATATTCCATTACATATATATTTGATAGTTTTCCTGGGAAATACTACTTTTCATGGGTACTAGCACACCTATTAAGAGTTAATAATGATCCTCCCATACCAAACCTTAGCACATTGTATAACTTTATGAGCTAGTTTGAGATACCTAATGAGATATATCTAGTGTATTTTGCATTTACATGGATCACTTTATATATATCATTTGAATTGTGTACATGCCTCTAGGTTTGATGGATACATTAGACCACATGAGCCCCTCCTTGGAAGATGGATTTCACATGGCTACCCACTCAAATGTGACTTGGTCCTTTGGAGGATGTTGAGGGGATGCTAGAAAAATTGTTGGAGGTCGTCCCAATACTTGAGAGAGGTTGTTCTACATATTTTGGAGGGAATTGAGGCTTGTGATGATATGGCTCCCTCGCTGAGACACCATAGCACCCATAGGGTATGATTTGATACCTTGATGATCAGATGTTGCACCTTTACATGATGATTTGACACCTATTGATGGGACATTTCACCTTCAAATGATTATGTGGAACCTTTAGATGACATTCCAAACCTTTTGGGGCATGATATAACACTTGGTGATGAAATGTTGCAACCCTAAGTGGAAAATTTTCACTTTTGGGGCCCCTACACTTGACTTGCAAGTGATTTGTCCACTTATTAAGGTCACATGTGCCACACTTAAGAGATGGAGCATGCATTTATGAGGGACATCTTGTCTCTTGATCACATTTATTTCATTTTGGAGGCAATGTCGGTGGTATTAGTGACATATCCACTCTTGTATCATGGATATTTTATGTCGTGTTTCCTTATCTCTAGGGTTTGTCAAATATAAAGGAACTATTTTATGTTCTTAGGTATTTTTATGGATGAGAAGGGTTATCGATCTCTCATATAAATAAGAGAATCACTTCGCATTTGTATCATTACTAGAACATATGGAGAACAATTTTGGTGTAAAGGAAACTCTCTTATGGATAGGTGAGCCATCTCACTGATCTAGAAGATATTAGTAATAGTCTATGGATAGAACACAATGGGATTTCCTCTATATATAGTTTGTAGGTTTTACATATAATACAGGAGAGCAGAATGGGTATTACCTCTACCTGATAGTTGTCTTATTACAGGATGATGCAACGCTTGGATCTACTCCGAGCTCCTACAACCAATTTCCTGCACACACACACAACACCATGCACCCTTCTCAACCTTTCTTAGAATGAAATAAATCTATTTTACAAACAAATATAATCTATTTCTCTCAAGATTAAATGAGATCTACCAATATAAAGTATGAATTAACATAGATCACACTAATTGGAGGGGGAAAACACCATGGGTCTATATATTAAAAATAGGAAAGTACGACATAGAATGTGTTATCTTGAGACTATTGAGGTGCCTTCCAACTCCAAGTTCCTTGAGACTCCTTATTTTTTCACTCTTGATTTCTCTCTGCTAACATAATGAGTCTCAAAATCTAACTCTCACATCTCCTTGATTTGGCCTCTTTTTATAGGATTTTACAAGATCTTGTAGATATGATTCATGGCATGTGAATTAGGTGGATACAATCCAATATAGGATTAATGGAATGTGGAATAAACAATTACTAGATAGTCTTGATGGCATGTGAACTAAACAATTACAAGTCATGCACAATTTTCATTCTCAATTGTGATTTTTTTCCAACCTCCTATGAGATTTTTCTCTATTATGAGATTTTTCATCAAGTTCCATCCTCAATTAGGATATTTTGCAGCTCATTGTGAACTTTGTTTTCAATTGTGAGATTTTCCTCAATTATGAAATAGTATTTATTTCACAATTATGAAATTGCAGTGAAATCAACATTTTCTTGTGAAATAATTATGAAATATTTACTCAATTATGCAATTTCATCCTCATAACATATAATAACATCCTTGTAAGGTGTATGGTGGAAAATACAAGTGTAAAAGTTATTTGTCTACTATGGCTTCTATATTTTTTCTATGGATGAATAACTAGAGAACCTTCTTGAGGTTGATGTTTTGTGGATGAATTTGCAACTTCAATGGATTTTCATATGTAGGGCTTATGGACGCAAATTATTCCATGAGTAAGTGGTGTCTCTAAATATTGTAGGGTTTTGTTTACGAATGATTATTAAATGTAATTGTACTTCTCTAGTGGTGGTGGTGCATTCTACTCATATTGTGCTCAGACAAATCCCTTCATTTAAACTCTTAGAAGATTACTAGTGGAGTATCTTCCCTTGAATTGTATTGATATGGGTAAGGTACTATTTGGATTTTCCATGCTTTGTAGTGGGAAACCCTAGTTAGAACCCTAGATCTATTGACATCCTTTGAAGGGAGGTCTTAGTTAACCCTCTATGCCCAAAATAAATTAGTAGGCACTACTCTTCTCCCATCTAGTCAGATTAAAATCCAAAACGTCGATTTTTATCATTGTTTTAGGGTAAATTTAGGGTATTGATTAGCTTACATTTAATTTTCAACCGTCAAAAACGCTGGAAATATAGATTTTTATATCATATATTTGATCTAAAATATTATGGTTTTCTTGCATGATTGCCATAAAATCATTTTATTACATTAAATTTTCCTTGTTGATATATATGGTTGCGTAATTAGGGGTACATGTCTTGTTTCATTGTTGTTATATGCCTTGTAATTTTCATGTTTTAAAAATCAATCAAATCCTATATTTATTCATTATTTTAGCCCTAGTTGTTGGCTTCAAATTATTTTTTATGATTACATTTTATTATTGTTGTAACTTGTTAACTATTGTAATTTATTATAATTTATGTAATTTTTATAATAGCCATTTGTAATTTTCAGATTTGAATGGTTTGGGGATTGTTTTGCATGAAATTGTTACTTGATAAACCCCCTAAATCAATATTAGAACACTTTTATCGAGATCTAGAATTTACTTTAACTAAACCACTTTTTTCTCAACTTTCTTGATATATCTTATTGGTGGTATTTTGGGTAGAAACTTAGGAAGCCTTAGACTTGATTTTCTTTCCTTAGGGTTCCTAAGTCCTACCAGGGAAGCATCCCTTGTGTTTGATGCAACTTTGAATAAAAATATGGGAGTTGTTGTTAAGGTGATAGTGATAACACTTTCGATGTTCGTTGTGTGGTAACAACATGTATTTGGGGAGGGGAGTGTGGAGTATAAGGGAATTTATAAGTATTGGGGGGTATAAAAAAGGGTATCTAGTGGAAATATACATTTTTTATTAGAAATATATATTAGGTGGGGATTCAACATAAAAATTTTCGGAGGTATTAATCAATATCTAGTAAAATTAGGAGTATTATTTAATATATGAGGTATTCTTTAATACCCCATAAACACACATGTTATTACATTGGTTCACTAAGTGAAAACCTTTTGTAAGTATAGTGTTTTTTAGAGCTAAAAGATATTCTAATTTTTTTTTCAATTTAGTCAATATTGATTATAGTTAATTGAGTTGGTTCTACTTATGAGAATTGGATTACCATTCAATTCAATTAATTGTATCATGAAGTATAGTACACTTTCTAACTTTGCTGGGTTCAATGAAAGCTTCTCTTCGTTTTGGAATAGGAAAAGTCTTAATTTCTACATGGGTGGT
>SNQJ01S0084211.1:61269-71723 GCA_010110895.2 Picea sitchensis
TTATTTTAGGTTTTAAAAACAATTCCTAAAATGTTTAGAATATAATATTTTCTATTTTTTTTGGAAATATAATGTATATTACATCAAATAATAAACAAATCTTATTTTTTCAAAACAATTATATTTTTTAAAATTAATTAATTTAACATATATATAGACATTTTGTCATTTTCAATTTGTAATATATATATAATAACTCTAATTAATTAACTCTTATAATTTCATGTGAGATAAATATATTAAACGTACTTAAAAATATCTTTAAATATTAATGATTTTGATTTAGTTTATACAATATTAAATCGAAAGTTTTTTAACCCAAGTCAATCAACAACACATAAGTTTTTCATATCCTCAAAAATTTTATATGTTTAGAGCCTAATAAATATCTAGAACGTTTTTTTCCTTTCTATAATGTGATATACAAACACAAGTATATTAAACATTACCTGAAACGATTTCCCTTCTAATTGATTACACCCTTATCAAAAATTGTTGCGAGCTATAAATATTCTCTATATTCTTATATTCAATTGTATCTTTGCTTCTCTCACAAATAGAAATCAATTGTTATTCTATGTGGTAGTTTAGTATAATAATAATAATAATAATATATTTTTAACGTCAAGGTCAAGCTAGCACACCAAATTGGTGTATGAGACCCCCTTGTTTATGGGACAAGGGACCCCCCTCCACCCAGCCTCTATTCTGAAACTGATTAAAGCATATGTTAAATGCACACTTCCTTAATTCATGGCCACACCCAAAGTGTGGTGCTCGAAAGTCTCAAGGTTCAAAGTTGGGCCAATATACACAGAATTGGATAGGTAGTCCATATCAATTCCATAAATTCACAAATAGCACATAAGCATTAAAAACATTAACTTGGTGATAATTTTATGGTTTTTGGTCATGAATAAGTTTTTGGGAAACTAATCACTTCCTTACTACAACCAAAGTTTGGGTTTATAGTCTTCAAATAACGATTCGTGATGCAATTGAAACCTATACATCTCTCATTATATATGTAGGAAATGTGATGTCCTAAGCAATTTATTTTGGACCCAGACCATGGACTAAGATCTAGGAAATATTACATATATTGCACACCTTTAAATGGCCATTATATCCTACTTGTAAGCCAAATAATTCCTTCATAGGGCATATGCAATGGCATGTGGATTTGAACATGGTTCATAAATGGATTAAGAGTCTTTATTTTGGCCTTGGAACATAGTATAGATCCAAGGAATTTGCATGTTGTACTGCTAATCCTCAAATTGGTCACTATATTGTTTGCACTATACCATAATTTAGGCCATGTGAGAAATCCATAGTGCACCAAACTTTTGATCGTGACAATATCTTACTCTACGGATAAATATGCCCTATTAAATGATTATGTTTGATAGGTTAGGGTCATGCACATGGCTAGTGAGCCTAAAATGACAATGTGATGGCCTAAGATCCTATATTTTATACTTGGAGAAAAACATTGGCTCGGATGACAATCTCTTTTGTACCAATACTTGATATGGTGACCTTATCTCACTTGTAGGCTAGATATCCTCTATGCATTATTTTTTTGGTGGTATAGGGAATCACACATGGTTCATGATCTCTAGATGCAATTGGCATGCCATAAACTGTGACATTTAAGTTTAAACCATGGATTAATCACTAAGAAACATCCATGATGTTGTAAATCTTGAAATATCCACCATATCCCACTTGTAGTCCAAGTATTCCCTTTATGGGACATTTCTTAGGGTCTCAGACCCTATGCCTAGTCCATCAACACCAAAAGAAAAGGTTACAACCTAAGACTCTCACACTTTACCCTATACCATATATTCTTCCATGTCAAACATTCATGGTGCATCAAACATTGAAATGGCTATCATAGCATATGCCAATGTTCTTACACAAGGCATGTGCATGTGAAGTGCATCAAGTCTCATGTTTGGCACTTGAGACCTAAATATAAATGTTATAGGCTAATACACTATATGTGTAATTATACCAAGGGATAGTCATGATGATCCATTATTTATGCAGAAAGCTTCTAAATGGTGACTATATCTCACTCATAGGATAAATATTCCTTATTTAGGGAATGTGTGATGGCACGGTGCCCCTTACATGGCCAATGATACTTAATGGAAAATGTTACAGTCTAGGACCCTAGAGTTTGATATTGCATCATAGAATAAGCCTCAACAACCATTCCTGACATGCCTATCTTATAATTTCTTGCCTTATCTCACTCATAGAATAAATATCATTTACACATTGGTTCTCTATTTTTCTATGGTATCACTCATGACCCATGAGACCTATCCTTGGAATTCTAAGTCCTTTGACCCTAACCTTTAAACTAAGACTGTGTCCTACAACCCAGAACCATATATGGTATTTCAAATCATAAAAATTCCACCATATATTATTTGTGAGAAAAAAATTCCCTATGCATGGCCTAAGGCCCTACACATGGCCCATCAACTCTAGAAGAAAAAATTATGTTCTAATACTCTTCTTTTTTACCCTGATAATAGATTGGGCATCAATAACCATCCATAGTGTAATAAATTTTAAAATGGGATGACATGTTTGTCATAATACATAGGTTTTTTAAGAATATCTTGTATGGTGGCCTTCAACCATGTGCATTTCCCATAAACCTTGTATAAAAATATTATAGCCTAAGAACTTAGATTGAAGCCCTTAATCATGAATTATTCATATAAATCCATACACAGTACATTAAAACTTCAAATAATCATGATATACTCCTATGATGATGAATATTTATTATTCATGGCTTATGTGGTGGCCTTGGACCCCATGCATTGTTGATCATCCTCATACAAAAATATAATAGCTTAAGTCCCTAGAATTTAGACATGTACTATATCTCAGGCCTTTTGAATCTCACAAAATGGTGTGTTAAATACCAAATGACCATGATATCTCAAATGTAAAACAAATGTTTTCTATGTATGTATTATGTTTTGTCCTTGAGCCCCATGCATGGCCTATCAACTTCATAGACAAATCTTATGTCCTAAGAACTAGTATTTTGGTCTTAGATCATGGATAGATGTAAGAACTAGTATTTTGGTCTTAGATCATGGATAGATGCTTAAGAAACATTTATGATGTTCTAAACCTATAAACAACCAAAATATTTTTCTTATAGATAACATATTCCTTATGTGGAGATTATGTATGGCCCATCAATCATGTATAAAAATTCCATCGTCTAAAACCTTCAATTTTAAGAATCTAAAACCATCCATAATGTGCCAAATGTTGAAATGGCCACAATATCTCACTTATAAGACAAATTTATTATTCAAGGATCAGGTGGTAGTAATGGTCCCCTCGTTCTTTCATGACAATAGATGTTGTAGAAAATTTATATATACTACTACCCTAGTTTTGAGAATCATCCATGTTGTGTTAAACCTTAAAATAATGATTCTATATCATTTGTGGGACATCAATTATTTATTCATATCTTGTATTCAAGCCACTNGAAACCGCGACTCAGGGGCATCTAAGCTGTCAAAATCACCCGGGGATCGCACCCGGCCTGAGCCACACCAACCCTTAACATGGTTGGATTTTTTGTCCCCGCAGGTTTCGAACCGGCGACTTTTAACATCACGGAGTGGCTTAACAACACACTCCATCACCGACTGTCCTACACCTCGGGGCCTTTTAGATCGCAATGTTAATTAACTGTACATTTTAAATTTTATTTTAATAAAATGGAACATCAACAATACAGTAACATTTTTCTTTCTTACTGAAACAAGTATAATATCCAAATTATTAATTTAATTTGTGCTAATAATTATGTGAATATACTTAACAAAATATTGACACTTTAATCTCCATAAAGTTTTGATTAAAAAATGAGAAACAAAATACATATATAAAATTTTAACATCTTTTTAAAATTAAAATTTACATATATAAACTTTAAAGTTCAAACATCCTCATAAATTTGAAGCATTATTCTTGTAGTACTTTGTAATATGAAAATACATTAAAAGTCAATGATATGGTTGGTTGATAGGAACAAAAGACTAGAATAAATGTTTTTCATGGAGAAGGTATTGATTTATTCGACTTTCATGTTTAGTTTGAGTTTAAAGGAAAATATACATGCATTAAAGGTTTTTTTATATACACAACTATAAAATGAGTATTACTAAATTTGTTTATTTAAATAATTTTTGAAATAATATTCATGTGTAGTTTAATAATTTTTTATAGTGATATTTTAAAAAAATATAATAAAAATATTTGTAAAATGAAATAAAATTATTTTCTTAACCTCTTAACCTTCTTAATATTGAAGCTCCCAAAATTTCAAACTATTCCCAACTAATTAGAAACGTTTCTTACTGGTTCCCAAATTTCCTAAACTTCAAAAACAAGTTTCATAGATGTTGGAAGTTGGAGTAAAACTATGATAACATATATTTCATATTAAATGTTATTCACCCATATCACATAGTAAAATGTCACATTTCATCTTCAATATTGTGTGAAAAAATAAATTCCATGCTTGATTTGTGTTTAACATATCATTCATTATTTTTATCATGATTTGTGATTTCAATATTATATTTTATAAAAAGTACTAAAAATTTAAAAAAATAAATTTACAACTAAAATAAATATATATATATTTTTATAATATATTATTATTTTCTTTTGTATTTTAATTAAATTTCATACTTGATTTGTATTTAATATATTATTCATTAAATTTTTGCGGATAGTTAAATTGGCAAATCCCTACTTATCGTGTGTGTCGGGTAAGCGGCATCGTGTATGTGCCCAACTAATTCTTCATTCCATCAAACATATATAGATAATTTTTCTCATAATTTATGATTTCAATATTATATTTTATAAAAAAATATTAAAAATATTAAAAATATTAAAAAAAAATTATTATATATATATATATTATTTATTTTTTATTTCAATTAAATTCCATGCTTGATTTGTGTGTAATATATCATTTATTATTTTTTATCATGATTTATGATTTCAATATTATATTTTATAAAAAAATATTAAAATCAATATTATATTTTATAAAAAATATTAAAAAAATTTAAAAATAAATTTATGAATAAAATAAATATCAAGTTTTTTTTAATAAAACATTATTATTTCTTTTTGTAAATACATAAGCAATAAATTTTATTCTATCATCACAGAATTCATGTAAAAAATCTTATCTACTGGTATACCACTTAGGAAACTAGACGAGTAGGAGAGAAAACGCTTATCAGTCCAAATTGTTTGATCGTCTTTTTTAAAAAGAAAAGTATAGAATAAGCTGAGAGCATCTAAAATCATTCATTAAAGCATTCCTTCTCTTTATTTGAACAAAATTGAAAGAAGACCATACTGGATAATTCATCGGAGGGGTCTGTGGCTCTTATGGAGGAGAAATAGTTGCCTTCCTATTGCTTTGGTTTGTTGTTGCTAAAGTGGCGGGAGAAAGACGTGACAAGATTTCGCAAAGAAGGAGNAGCTACTGGTATACCACTTAGGAAACTAGACGAGTAGGAGAGAAAAAGCTTATCAGTCCAAATTGTTTGATCATCATTTTTAAAAAGACTTCAACTTACTAAATAAGAAAAGTATAGAATAAGCTGAGAGCATCTAAAATCTATCATTAAAGCATTCCTTCTCTTTATTTGAACAAAATTGAAAGAAGACCATACTGGATAATTCATCGGAGGGGTCTGTGGCTCTTATGGAGGAGAAATAGTTGCCTTCCTATTGCTTTGGTTTGTTGTTGCTAAAGTGGCGGGAGAAAGACGTGACAAGATTTCGCAAAGAAGGAGGTGGAATTCATCAAGATAAAGTTGGATGGTTCTTTGGGTTTCTTCCCTAGATTGTAACATTTTCCCCAAAAGCATCTTCATATACCAATAAAGCTCTACCGTGCACCAGTATTTGGAATCCATCCCACAAGAGCTTCCAACGTTGGGCATCCAATTAATGATTCCCTTGTCCACTTCCTAAGTTGGAGTAAGAGCAAGTTATGTCCTAATGTCTTCTTCAACTTCTTCGATTTGATCCGAGATATGTTGTAGGATACCCTCTTGGAAAGATTTCGTTCTTGTTGGAGCTTCTTGTTGGACTCTAGTGGTGGGATTTCTCTCATCTCTGGGACTAAAGGAAGTTTCAAAACGAAAACATCCCCCTTTGTGGTAGCTCCTATTGTAACTGCTACAAGGAGCCATAATTCTTGTTGGATGTTGGATTAAGTCTAAGACCTTGGCTATAGTCCACAGGTTGGTCGACGAGATGCAACACTAGTTTACATGCAGACTGGATCGAGACGTATTTTCTCCAATTCTCCCGCAATGAATATCCGAAGGCATGGGGCAGTCTGACGATTTAATCCTCTTGTTTTCCTCTGTAATCATTCCAGAAAGTTCCAAAATATCACTGGATCTATTTCTTAACTGAAAAGTACCTCCTCTGTGCTCCCTTAACTGAAGAATTAAATAAGAATGGAACCAATTGTTCTGAAGGTCATGTTCCTAGCATATGTCGCGCATACCTTTCATATTCCACTTACAATGTCAGCTACCAAAGGATTGGAGCCCTAAGTGGTGGTCTAATGATTAATGGTCATTGGGATAGGTGAGGGCCCGTCCCAAGTGCTCGATGTCAGCGTCATCATAAATAACAAGTCAGGATGATGTGGAGAGATTCGTGTGTGGCCGATTTGAACCCTCATCCACTGTGTTGTTCCCTTTAACCCTGGATTTGGTTGATTACTCTACCATCTAGTCATCTGCGTGTCGAATTGTCTCATCCACTGATGGGTCACGCTCACCTGACACCCCATCCAGGGTCTGAGATTCTTCCATGGCCAGGGTGGAATAGTGAGCCGTGAAGGAATGACGATGCTAGGAATCCGAATGTTGGTATCATTGGTCGTAGGGTCCTTGGATTCCCCCATTATCTAGGTTGTTTTTTGACCTGTTTGTAGTGCATCTGACATGGGACAAAATTAGATCCAGTATCTTTCGAAGGAGGTGGATTAGTATCTCTAGCGAGAGGGAAATACACTATATTTTTGAAACTTTTTGGAGGGGAGTACCATTCCAAAGGAGAGATAACATGTTAATGATCAGTTCAGAGTCTCCCTCCACTACTATCTTTGTGTAGCGTTACCTTATAACTATCTGGAGGTGTTCCTTGAGGGCTTGAGGTCTACAACATTATTACTGTTCATACCCATTTTCCAAGCGAAGGTTCTAAGGATTCAACCATGTACTTCTTTGAATAAGCCTCCATGTCCAACCGCTCCAAGGTTACCCTTGGAGGCACCGTCAAAATTTAATTTTTGAAATCCATTTGGAGGAGGAGACCAATTGATAAGATCCATACAGTGAGTCAAAGTGATTTTTTGAGTGAATATTGTTTTGCTTGGATCCAGGTTCAGGGCTGATAGGATGTCTCGTTCATACATCGATTATTTCCAATCTTGATTAGACCATGTTTGAATTAGGACAGTTTCCTGAATTTCATTGGTTATCTGGGTCCAAAAAAAGTTGGGGTCAAGGTTCTGTTCTTTAAATATCCTTCGGTTTCGTTCTCTCCATATTCCCCAAAGGGTGAGATAAGTTGTAAGGTTTTATTGATGATTGGGTTATGAGTGATATCTTGAGGCCATATGTCAATGGTGTGTAGAGTGGTTTGGCAATCCCTGCTAGATCATTTGAAAGTCAAAGTTCCATGGTCCCATATAGATTGAGCGAAGTGACAAGAATTGAAGAGATGTTTAGTTGTTTCCCATTGAGTCTATGTTAAGCCCTAAATAATTACACATTACCCCTTAATTGGGGCATATTACATTAGTAATGTTATTTTATTTATGCCGGCTTGGGTCCGTTAGTTGTAATTGTACCTATTATCTCTTTTTCAATGCATTGATTACTTATTCTGAGGTTTTTTAATGCTATTTTGATATTTGTTTCTTAACATTTGGTATCAGAGCTCAACGTCTTGGGGTTTCATTGCTGCATATGAGACAACTAGGAATTTTATATATAATTTTTTTTATGTGATGTTTAAGAAGGAACCCCTTGTATTATAGTTATTATACAGATCAAGGTATGTGGGGTTCAAATTTCATCTCACGAGTCCTTATACTTTCACAGATATAGCCTGTGTAAGATAGGGTTCTAGAATCATCCTCAATTTAGTCATCGCAGAATTTTCACTATAAATATTTTTTCTGTAACATTTAATACCATGAAACTAGGAGGATATTCATATAAATTATCAAGGTAGCTGTGATAAAACTTTCAGCTCCTGGGTCATCCTACTTTTGTAAATAAACCCTGTGTAAGATAGGGTATCTGACTAGTCACATTAACTAGTCCCAAACACGTCTTCCAGGTAAAACAATGATATATTATTCAGTGAGTATCCAAATTAAGTGAGACTAGTTTCATTGGATAGTGGAAAGTCTTTAGTATTTATGGTACAAGTTTCAAAATCAAATATCATATATTGTGCTCTTTGAACACTTTACAAGTACGCTCTCCTGGAAGGGACAAAAATCAACAAGGTATGGGTAAGTTACCATAACTTCCACTTAGCACATCCTATTTTGATCAGACTTGTGGAATTGCAAAGAATATGTATCAGAGAACTACAAAAAAAACAATTAGACCTAGAAGGGATAAATTTTTGGAGATGCAACAGAAGAAAGATCGTCTAGCAAAACCACCTCGAAATCCAGGTTTAAAAGTGATACTTGACCAACATGCCACCAAAAAAGGAAACTTATACACCAAATAAGACTCCAAATAATCCTACTTGGACTGTTGATGAAGGTGAAGAAATGTGTAGGGACATAAATATTTTACGAAAGAAGGTAATAACAAAATATGTACTACAAGGGATGGTGGATTCAACTTAATCTAAGTTAGAGGCAATAATGTATACTAACATGAATGGTTTAAAAAGGAATATCATGGAAGGATTGGAAATTTTCCTAATAGAGAGGCCGACTAAAAGTGAAAATTTATCGCATGAATTTCATGATGAGGACATAAGGAAGATGAATCGAGACTAGAGAAACTCCAACTTTGGGTTGAAGACCAACAACTTTCCTAAGATCGATATGAAGAATCTTGATGGCAAGGATACACTCACATGGATACTTCAAATGGAGTAGTTCCTTGATCTACATGATGTGCCACATACACAAAAGGTAAGAATTTCTTATTTATATTTAGAACCTAATCAATTTTTGTGGTTTTGATGGATTTTTTCTCGCAAATCACTTGTCACTTGGAAAATTTTCATGGAAGAAGTGATAGCACACTATGAGGATACAAGGAGTAATACCTTCTTTATCCAATTGATAAATCTCAAGAAAAAGGGTTCAGTTGTGAAGCACATTAAGAACTTACAAAGATTGAATATAAAGGTAATTGATATTCCATATGAGCACCTGATTGATGTATTCATAGGAACTTTAAAAGGATAACATTCAACATGAGGTTCTCCTTTGGGAACACAAATCATTGGAGAATGCATTCAGGGTGGTGATAAATGTTGAAAGTAAAAATATGGGTATGGATACTAGAAGGAACACTCTTAACATCTATCGAGAGAATAATGTTCCTTCTTCCAAAACACCTCAACCCACAAGGTTGACACCTAAAAAATTGGAGGAAAGAAAATAAAAAGGTTTATGATTTAATTGTGACAACAAGTACAGTAAGGGACATAAGTGTGGTGAGAAGAAATTATTCTAAATAGATTGTGAAGAGAAAGAAGAACAATAACAATATCAAGAACCATCTCAAGATGAAAACATAGAAGATATTTCTTCTGAAGCATTGAATCCCATGATATCACATAATTCATTGGATGGAATTATCACTCTTCAAACCCTCAATATCGAAGGATATATAAAAAATAAAAAGGTAATAGTCCTAATTGATTCTGGTAGTACTCATAATTTCATTCACTATAAATTATCCAAAGCTATCAATTGATTTATATATCCAGTGCCAAAGTTTCAAGTAATGATTGCACATGGAGGAACTATCAATTGCTCAAGAAAATGCAATAAGATCAATATTACTATGGGGGAATATGTATTGAATAGTCCAATGATCGATATACCCATGGGTGGTTCTGATGTCGTACTAGGATTTCAATGGTTACAATCATTGGGAACAATGGATTTTAATTTTCAAGAACTTTTCATGAAATTTTCATTGGAAGGAAAAGAAATTGATTTAAGGGGTATCACAGGGAAATCCAGTAAGGTGATAAGCTCTAATGACATGAAAAAATTATTGAAAAAGGGGCATCATGGTGTAATTGTACAACTATGCTCACTATATGTTCAAACATCTAAGCCATCTATCCCCCTAGGT
>SNQJ01S0084211.1:85844-99073 GCA_010110895.2 Picea sitchensis
GGCGTAATGAATTTAACGAGATAAACAAAATCCTCCACACATTCTCGTAATTTTTATTACTATTTGAACCATTATAACCGCACTAAAGGTATTAGACCATGCAAATGGTTTATTTTCAATCTATAATATGTGATTCATTGAAGATTCAGAGCACAGAAACAGAAATTGCAGCATTAACAAGACTCTCTCGGTGATGATTCATTGAAGATTCAGAGCACAAAAACAGAAATTGCAGTAATAACAACACTCTTCTCGGTGATAGAAACACAAACTTCCTACATGGATTTTCTACATGGATCTATATTGATATAGTTATAATATTGTTAACTGTTGTTGGCTGTACATGGAAATATATATTCATAATTATTGTGTTGGTAGATTTCATCAATAAGAACATAATTATTATGCTGATGGATTTCATAAATACGAAATAAGAACAAAAGGCGGATACACCTATATGCACAGACCATACCATGACCCAAACATAAATATTTAACACTTCCACTTAGCCCACAGTGTTAAATAAAAATAAAAATGTAACACTTACACTCACCCCACGGTGTTAAATACATCAAAAAAAACTTGCAACAAAAGGATGATGCCCATGCAAATATATAGCTTACCAAATTTTATCCTATACCGTTTTTACAAAATGAGAGCTCGTTCTTTCTCAATACCTTGGTAAATGCATCAGCCACCATTCGCAACCAGTATCCGACTTCTTTGGTTCTTTAACGAAATTTAGGATTTTTTACCGTTTCAATTTACGCTTAACAGTCCGAATTGATGTCAATAAAATTTGAGAGAGTACATACAAAGCTAAATTTGAGAGTACATACAAAGCTTAATTCACTTATTTCACTTAGCTTGTCTATTACATTACATAGCACATGTATTTATACAATGTTGACCAAATCTAGACCATTAATCTTCTTTAGTGATCAAGGGAGAGTACATACAAAGATTAGTTCACTTATTTCACTTAGCTTGTATATTACATTATATAACACATGTATTTATACAATGTTGACCAAATCATTTATACAATGTTGACCAAATCTCGACCATTAATCTTCTTAGTGATAAATGGCTCCAATTCATCTTATCCACTATATAATCTAGCATATCATTATCCCTATCTCCTTGCCAAGTGCTCAAGTTTCAACTACTCCTTTCTAACTTATTCACATAACTTAATCTAATAGGTCATCTTCTTCATGCTCAATAGGTCATGGGTTTAATAAATGACATGTATGAATAATATTTTAACACTCTGTCTTAACAATACATGTCATTTTTCTTCTTCAATGTTCATTTGTCCAAATCTCTTGAGCTTCCTTGTGTCATTGATCCATACATTTGCTCCCCTTGTATCGAAGACTCTTGCTTCTTCTATCTTTATCAAGTTTAGGTCACGGGTCCACCTCCATATTTATCTAAGTGGTTAATTCCACAACCTCCCTCTATATGAGAGAGATTATTACATGTGTTACTATGCACCATGTATGTCCGAACAACATGGTTTACATCAACTTGGGGACAACACCTTTTCCCTATGACAAGGCAGTACACCAAAGACTAAGACTGTGAAGTGTCAGACACTACCGATCATGCACCTCATTACATCATTTGACTAGGACCATTACATTCCTTCTATTGTGAACATTCCACTTCTCCTTAGAACTTTGATCTTGCATATCACGACTTAGAATTGTCATATATGTTACCAACTAGGAACCAACCGTACCTTTGGGCCAAACATTGGTACATACAATGAGCCATTAGCAACCCTATGGAGATAATTCCATCTATCGAGACATCTAGGTACCCAACCATGGTGCTCGCTAGTTGTCTACGACAATAGTATGGATGCATGGTTTATCTATGTCAATCCAACACAGAGGTGTGCTAATGCACCATGTGACGATGAAAAAACTAATAATTAACTATGGGAGACATCCATCAAAGTGATGATTACCTATACCTTTACAATATTTTCAATGACCTTTATGTTGGATGACTTATTACCAACTCAAACAACAAAATAAAAAAAATATGCACACAAATTGTTTTAGCTGACCACGAACCTTGCACACAACTAGTTTCAATTGGCCATGAACCTCACACACAATTAGTTTTGACTGACCACGAATATTTCACATAGATGGTATGAACCTCGCATATAGATGGTTTCTATTGACCATTGCATAGAGATGGTTTCGACTTATCACGAACCTCCAAGATGGGGAAATTGATTTACATAGTTACTTGGATTTTCTTCACTATGAGCTTGATCCTTGAACTTTCTTTATCTTCCTTTTGTACCCACACAAAATTGATTAACTTGGTCCCATTCTTCTCACATTCTGAGATTAATCCATTTCACATTCCCCCCGTTAATTGAAGATTCAAATTCTCTTATTCTCCATCAAGCTTAGATACAAGTACACCTACCACCTTCATACCTACCTAGTGGTTCATTCCACAACTTGATGCCAACATACACTCTATGCATATGAGGGATACACACTACATGAGTACATACTAATCCATGTAGGCATGACTCAACTAGGCTTAATAAAAATATGGGGAAATCAACTTTCCTATGGCCAAGCTTTACATCTTGGACCAAAGACTTATGGGGTGTTGATTACAATTGATGATGCACCGCCTACAACAACATTCCATCTGAGGTACACCAATTATTTCCTTTTCTTTACTAAACTCCCAATAAATTACAATCCCATTTACATCTAATCACCATGCATACCTTTTGTCTAATCTTCACTAGTCATCTTTGTATCCTAATTCCATCTTCTTCTTTTCCTTCCTACTTCAATTCATCATGATTTTGTCTTCATAATGTTTGGTAGTAGGTACTTTTCCTACAATTAAAATTAAAACTTGATGATGTTGGAATGTTCAATTCCAACGCATACACAAACTTGTGACCATACTTGAGACTCTCTATTTTCACTTCCACCCATACTTACAATCATACATACTTACAATCATAGACTCTCTATTTTCAAGAATTAAGGTGTTGGATAACACCAAACATGCACCTCCAACTTCTCAAACCAACACTTTTTACATGATTTTTTCAAATACTTCCATGATGACTTCTTATCGAGATAGGCATATGCAAATTTGACTCAACTCCCTTGAAAAAATAAGAACCGTGTGAAAACTCCAAATAACTTCCAAACAACAAAAAAAAATGTTTGCATTCGAATACAACAAAATATATATCTTGTATCTTCTTGGAAACATATCTTCAACATCACACGAGCAATTCCTTGTGTCCTTGATCCAGTCCTTCGACTCTCTTAGCTCACGACTCCAGCATGAATCGTTCCTTATTATGTGCCCTCTTTCTCATATGTGTCTTCTTCTCCTTGTCTTACCGTAGTAAGGTAACCCAAATATCACCATTTGTAAGCTCATCATCCTTCTCAGAAGTCACGTAACTTCTCCCATGCAACATCTCCTTTATGCGTTCCCATTCACCATGTCCTCTGCAAGACTTATTACTCATGGTAGTTGGTGAATCATATCTCGCTCGCAGCTTTATTGATACTACTACCGTTGACATTAACCCTAGATTTCCATCAACATTTGAAGTTGCCATCAATTCTATCAGAACTATTTTGTGCTCTAGTGCTACCTGATGAAGGTGGCTCATATAGTACTCCAATAGCACACCTTGATGAAAATATTTTTACTCCACTTCTATTCTCTAAGAATTCCTTTACCTCTTCTACTAGTCAATTTCCCATTTGATCAATTCCATTAAAAGTCCTCGCTGAAGAATTGCGTTGACTGTAGTGGAAAACATCTTTGTTGGGAAGTTTCTTTACAAATTTATCAGCAACATCATTAAATACATAGAGCCCCCTTCTACAATGGGTTCGAAACCGTCTGCTTCAGCTTCACAACAATGTTTTCCTCTAGCTCTTCCAAATATACCAATGGTCCCATACACGGTATCTCTTATAGTAGTTGCGCAACGTGTTGGGCAATTAAAGTTTAAAATAAACACGATTTAATGGAAAATAAATAAAACCAACAACAATCAATCACAATGAACAAAGTGATTTATCTGGTATGGGTAAATGATAATCGATATTCTTATTTGTTAAGGAGAATTATAACAGGGAAACACAGGCTTGCAAACCTCACACTCATACCACATTGTGCATTTACTTCTACCTGCATGCATAGATATATATAACATCTATGAAATAATTAGACAAACTGATCACTTTAGTATGTATCTATATTCTATTTTTAATTGTTCAGTTAATGAAAAATACTAGGAGTGACTATATCCCAAAAATTATGGAAAATTAGTTGGAACATTTCAACAATTCTCACCTTGACAACAATTTTTCTTTACAGACCTGATGTAAAGACTAACAAAGTTTAAAAAGTAGGAACAATTTTGAAATATTAGTTCGCTATCTTCAAAAATTGAGTTGAAAACAGCCGTCAAAAAATCCTTTGGAGCCAAGTTCAAGTTCTGCGTCACCCATTGTCTTCCAACGAGTTTTAATCCACCATAGCCTGGCCTTTTGCTATGGCCACAGGCCTATGAATTTACAAATCAATGCATGGTCATGCATGTACTTAATAGTATTGTCGATCCTGGTAGATCGGAGTATCACGAGTCTGCGGAATGCAGGTGTTGGATCTTCTTTCTTTTGTCTAGTTATAACATATCTTTATTATTACAAATATTTTTTAAAAACTTGAAAATTCTACCCAAAGTAGATTAGACAAAATAACTTGAAAAAAGAACATGAAAATGAGAAAAGAGATTGGGCATGTAGAAGGTCAAGAGACTCTCTATGAAATCCGGCATGTGGAAGGTCAAGATACTCGCTGTAAACTCGAGGTATTCTAAGATTTATAGATATATAAATTCACTGTGCGATAAAGGAAAAAGATATCCGGCTTGTTGATTATTTAGCCCAGTGTAAATGGCGGAGCAGGAAGACTTGCAGACGAATTGCATTCGTTTCTTTGGGGAGGAGATACTCATTAGAAAATTCATTCAAACCCTAGAGGAACGACTTCCACAAGAAGGAGAAAACATGGGTTTTCCCGATGCAGTTAGAGGCCACGACATCGAATCCAGTGAGAGTCCTTTGGCTCAGGAAGTATTCTATGGTGATTTAGTTTTGGAGGACTGGTCCCCCGAGTTGTATCAACAAATCCAGTCTATCATTGAAGACGAAGGGCAACTGATACCGACCCAACTTTATAAAGCCCTTCAATTGCGTCTAGAAACTGCCACATCGAGAAGAAATGTTGCACTAGATAACCTGCTAGAGTTTGTAACTGGCCCTAGCCAAGACCATCTGGCATTTATGCATGAACTCTCGCCGTCGGTTTACGCTGACCTTACGGGAAATTAGCATTCTGTAAATTTGTAAAATGCATGTTTAAGCTGGCTAATTATTGCTAGATTTCCCCATGTATTCTTTGGCTTTTTCAAGTCCAAACATGAAATTCCTGGCTGTTTTCGATATATGATACATATGAATTTAACGAGATAAACCATTAGTGAGTATTATTGGTTGACTACATAATCCTCCACACATTCTGGTAATTTTTATTTCTATTTGAACCATTGTAAGTGYAGTAAAGGTATTAGACAATGCAAATGGTTTATTTTCAATCTATAATATGTGATTCATTGAAGATTCAGAGCACAGAAACATAAATTGCAGGAGTAACAGCACTCCTMTCAGTGATAGAAACACAAACTTCCTACAGGGATCTATATTGATATAGTTATAATATTGGTGACTGTTGTTGGCTGTACATGGAAATATATATTCATAATTATTATGTTTGTAGATTTCATCCATAAGAACATAATTATTATGCTGATGGGTTCATAAATAAAAAACAAGAATGGTTGCTGAGCAACAAGTCCGTGCCCAAAAGGTGGAAGAAATTGTTAGTACGGTTAGTTTAGTTTGGCTTTGCAACATACACTGCAGTGGTGTGAAATAAATTGTTTTCACTAACTATTTTTGAAATACTTAAAAAAACTACCTTAATCCGTGGATGCAAAGCAATGTCGTCCTATCCACGGTTTTCTTTAAAGCCTATGTAAAGCAAAGCTATTAACCCAGTGTTCCCTGTTGTATTTCTGGGAAATAAACAAGATGTTAAATCTATGAATCTCTTATAGCATTACGGAAAGGAAGCAAAAAATTTAGTTATTTTATGGTTTTTTATTACGTCGAAAGGCATATATTTATTGGAGATGGGCACAATTAATCACCTTTTAATCTAAAATTTTAATCTGATGGCTAACAATTGAAGATGCTGGCATATTCTTAGTCGTCCTCCCAAATCAATGAATGTGATTTACTCTTCATAACTTCTTTGTATTTTTTAATGCATGAGTTAACCTGTTTACTTTTTAACATTTACCTAATCATATTAAGAAATTACTATACCACCATATGATTTCCACGTTTAACTGATTAACCTTTAGAATTACCACATTTGAAATTAACTTTTAGATTTTCGATTGTGTTAGTAGTATAAGAATTAAGCAATATATGTGCAGTCTCTTTTAGAGAGTTTCATAAGATATCGCTAATCTAATCAACATAGCTAATTTCATTGAATTCAAAATTCCATGAGGTGGTTTCTCCATTTTATTTTAAAAATATTTTTTAAATATTGCAACACAACGAATATGTTCCTCTTAAAAGAAAATGTTTAATTTTAATTTTAACAAATGGTTCCTCTTAAAAGAAAATGTTTAATTTTAATTTTAACAAATGTTTCCTCCTAAAAGAAAATGTTAATTTTAATTTTAACAAATGGTTCCTCTTAATGTTTGAGACTCTCTTACCTCTTACGGTTATATATGGTTCAATCCTTGAAATCAAATACAAGGACGTCTTAATTTTTTTGTTTTCGGCGAGTCAAGATTGGCCCCATCCCCACCTAACAACTCCTAATGAAATAATAAAATCACTAAGAATGTAGCAACTAGTAAACATTTTTGGACCCATATTCCATAAAGTTGCCTAACCATATCAAATATTTTATTAAATAAATAAATATGTCAAGCTTTTATTAAATACAAATAAATTCAGATAAATAAAATTAAAATAAGGACAACGTGTTTAGAGTATGTGTTTTCGCTCATGGCTGTGGAGAATGGCAACCCCTAGACAGTGCAAGAGAAGATGGGCAGTAGTGTGTTTAGAGTATACATTTTCTTCGAAACTTGTCCACATGCAAGAGAGATGGATAGGTTGAACAAATGATGGATAAACCTCCATGGAGACGGCTTCAACAAAGGACAGTTTGATGTCTTGTTGATGGGCGAAATTGACCGCTAGTCAACTGGAGGAGTGAATCCAGTCCGGGGTTGTCTAATTAACCCAAGCCGTTTGGATTAATCCACTCTGATGGGTTTAGCGACTTCATTGGCCGATCTAAGTCCTAAAAAAGCGAAAAACAAAACTAAAAATGAATAACACTCGCTGGAAACTATATACAGATCTAATATATATTTACAGTTTACTAACTAATATTTATAACATAAGTCTACTTATTATATGTATAATATATAAAAATGACTTTATTTCTAATATATATATAACATTTACAAAATATAAATTTTAATCTAAATCCGCGAAAATCGAATATGGATTGATTTATTAAACAACAACAAAGCTATCTTTCAAATTTATTTATTTATTTTCTTATAATGTTTATAAACAAGAAATGGAATAACAAACTGTCTAATTGAAAACAGAAATCACAGATAATAGAAAATGTTTTAGCTACAGGAGGTTTTTGTATTCATTAAACTAATGAAATTAAACTAGTAAATTGACATGTTATCGCATCCACTATTTGTTCAGTGTGTAGCATCCCATCTCATTGTCTGATGAGGTAAACCTGCAACAGAACCTACAATTGCTTCTCATAAATGTGAAACAACAATAATGGAATTCAAATGACATAACATATAAGAGATACGATCATAACAATCTCATAATTTCGCAAGCAGTCACATTAAGATAAATCCTGCTTTGAAAACTTGTGCATGAACGTTAAAAAATGATAAAGATAAATCTCTTAATCCCAAGTTTAAAAAAAATGATTACTGTGTGTTAAATCCGGAACATAAAACATGGATAATATATATGAATTTATATCATACCAATCTGTAGTAAACCACGACGGCGAAAGAAATCATAATTTAATTACAAATCGAAATAATCATGACTTGAATAAAAACACGATATGGAGAAGCTAAAGTTGTGACAAATGTCATATTCTATTCAAGTCTGTAAATGAGAAATCCATAGTTTTTGCCCCAGCCAAAGATGATCTCAAGTTTACAAAATAACCTGCTTATATAGGTTCCAGGAACAAAATGTTTCCTATTGATAACATCAAATCTATTAAAAAATGTTGGGGATGCAACTTCCCAGATTTTACTTGATATCAAAAAACTAACAACCTAATCTATTTACTAAAAACATAAAGATGGTATGGCTGGGGGATCCCAACAATGCTTCATATCTCTTTGAAAATCATGAGTTCCTGAAAACAAATAAAAATAAGAAGATTTTAGATGTATTTTCAATTATCAAAACAAACAATTCGAATTTTTCTAACTACCTACAGAATCTCACGATTCTGTAGCTAGTTATAATTATAACCACAATCATATTTTATTCAATCAAACAAAAAAAACTAAAAAGTAATCTATGCAAACAAATTGTGTATCCTAAATTGAGAAAGACAGAATCATACTAAACTTTGAACAAGACCATACCTCAAATTAAGTGATTCAAACAAATCAAGCAATCTTGGAATTTACTATTGTTGTCGCTGCTTCCACCTTCTTAAAAATGACAGACCCTGTAGTTTTTTGGCGTTTGTCTTTGGCTTGAGCTATGGATTGGAGTCTGCTATTCTCATTTGTTAACGAATCCACCTGGTCTTCCAAATATTTAAGCCAAGACTGTAGTAAAGGCACATTCGTATAGGATCGACACTCATTACAGTGTGGTTGTAGGGACTGTGCATTGGCACTGATAGCATTAACATTTGGAGAATCGTCCATTTGACATGTAGGTTTGTCACAGAGTTGGATGCCAGGAAAAAGAGGATTGTCCTTTAGACATGGTGGCAGGTTGGTAACATAATCGTAGGGTCTGTCATGGCAAAGTCCATATGAATATGGATACTCTTCGGCCAAGAACCTTTAAATTTTCGAATCCAAGTCTTCACTTATCTTAATTGTGTTTTCCGTGTCTGCACAGGCTTTGGGTTTGTTTCGAGCACATCGTGAAACCCAACGAGCGGCCTTTTTATTCTTATAATTAACATCGACACTGCCCCTAAGCTTCTTCCCTGTGGGTTTTTTAACAGCCTTAGTACAACTCTTAGGATACGAATCCGGTTGAGTGTCGGGTTGAGTAGAATTAGGGTAGGTCGAGGCTTCCAAATTAGAGACAGGATCACAGGGCATGAGTGAAGGAGGAGAGATGGTAGGTTTCACAAGGGTTTTTGTGATAACAGGCCTGTCAACCTGTCCCAACTCACTGTTACCGAAACCATTTCGTAACACAAAAGCATCCCAACAATCGTTGTTTAATTGCAACTGATGCACAATGATAATCTTAATTAAAACATGATGGAACAAACTAGAATCAGACTTCTACCTCCTAAACCACTTTCCCATCTTGTATAGACTTCTAAGGAGGAAGTAGGGCATGTTCAATGGGAAGTCAATGAAACTCATAAGAAATCGCAGGTGATACAAGAAAACCAACCCAAATCTCCCTTCACACATAATGAAGTATTTCACAATAGCTAACAGATCATGCCATCTAGGTTTTAAAGATGAGACATGCATACCTCAGTCACAACTGGTAATTTTCCTTAAGGTGAACAACAATGACCAGGGAACCTCTTCGACTTTTGTGTTCTTAAACCACTTTTGGACGACAACTGGTAAACCTGTAGCTTGGCTTAAAAATTATTTAGTCACCTCCAGCTGCACATCACCTACCTTAGCTCTGCAACCGTCGAAAGTCAATGCGAACTCTTCGACAACTCTCAGATTGAAACCCTTAAACTTTTCAATGAATGTACACCACCCATTCCTTTCTAAGTCGTCTTTGGCGTTATCATAAGATAACAAGGTTTGGATGCCATTGGGCTCAATCCTTACCACCGGATCCATGGCTAACAGAAAGCAATCAACATGGAAATCGGAGGTAGGGTTTGATAAGAAAACACAGAGCCATAGCCCCGAGTTTTCACAAAGAAATGGCAGTTCGAAATGGTAGGCAAAGGCGTTAATCACCATGCGTGGGAATGAGATCATGAAGCCTGAGGCCATACAGAGCAATAATATCACGTTGTACTTCATATTACACATTGACATATGAGTACGTATAAGGATGTAAACACTTGAAAACCATATAACACACATTCATGACTTGATTACAAGGTAAACATATCAAATAAACGTTGAATAATTAACAATTTTTATAAATCAAAAACCCCATGGATATTAATTGAATATAAATGAGTGGAGGTCTTTCACTTATGTAACCAAGGAACGTTTAGGACCAAGGAGTTATAAACTAGGAAAAAAATCATGTTCATAGCGAAATACGACAATTTGACAATAGACCGTATGAGCAGTTATCCTTTGATCAAAAATCGAAACAAAATGTGAATTCCAACTGCGAGTTTTCATGCTTACAGTCATGAAAACAAAAATCGAAAGGAAGGTATGTAAAAGGAGACAAGTGATAAATGTCGTTGCTCATGACGAGTAATGCAAATTTAGAGACCCTGTGTAGGCAGCTTATAAACAATAAAAATTACACTATTGTTGCCAACAATGGCGACACGCTGGGAGAATTAGTTATCTCTGCCAAATGAACGAGTTCAGATTAGGATAATCAGAGAAAACTTCAAATCGAAAACAACCAAAAAGTTCTCTGGACATCATTGTCAATTATAAAGCATTCTAGTTTCAGATTACTGTTATTTTAAAGAGACGAAAACTGACAACAATCTTAACAGAAGAGAGTCATGATATTAAAGTTAAAATCTTCAATATTGTTGATAGGGCTGTTGCTGCCAGCAGGCATCCATAGCCTTGACAGGGATGTCATTTAACCCACTCTGATATCTATATCCTGCCAAGAAGTTCTAGATCAGAACGAAGGACATTTAAGGTCAAAAAGAATCCATATCTAAGAATTTTCATATACTTGACATTGCTTCACTGCCAACATGCCTGTTCAGTACCCCGACGAAGTTATCTTGGCATCATGTATGCATTTACCCGCTACAAATAGACCTGTTCAGTATCCCGACGGGTTTATAAGCACTTCCCACAGCTCTCTGAAGATTTATTTAGTTTTAAATATTTTTAATAGAGCGGGGTGACGTTGAAAATCCTGGGTTTTGGACATATCTTAGTAAATTATAGACCTTGAAGAAATTTCTTAACTGTCCTTCATTAAGATCTAGAAATAGTTTGTTAATAAACCGAATTTCAAGAGCAGGGAGACATCTATGAGTTGTTCTCTTAAGGAACAGGGACAACGAAAAAATAATTTTTATGGATGATCGTGAGTACCTTCAGTTGTAGATTGAAATCAAGAAACGCTTTTGAAACAAGAAGTTATCTTTAACACGGCTGCAAACTCAGAAAAATATCACAATTTATGTTTAAACAACTTTCAACACTCATTTTTGAAGGGAAATTTTTCTGTTATCTCTGTCCAAACTAACCCATGATGCAGGGATGTGTGTTTCAAAAAGAAAGACTGACAAGCATAAGAGGAAAAATCAAAACAAACCAACAATGAAAAAGCAACAGCAAACAAAATAGAAAATATTTACACAGTGTACATGGGAGTGTCATCAGGCGAAGTACTTTTTTAGGGCTTGGCCATTCACTGGAAAGATGTCTGGCTGTCCCTCTAAATTCTGTAATCGGAAGGAACTGGGACCCAATTTCTCAGCAATTACGAATGGTCCCAGCCACAAGTTCTAAAACTTTGTATGCTCTCCTTTTCCCTCATGAGGTTTATCCCATTTTAGGACAAGGTCACCTACCTCAAAATTTATGTCAGAGGTAGAATTGGAATCAAAMCAGTTTTTAACAATGAGTTGATGTTGATCCAATTTCCATTTTGCTTGAGCCCTCTCTTCTTCTAATTTTATCAAAGCGTTAATTTGACTTTCCAAAGGGGGACAGTCCTCTTCCTCTACTTTCTGCGATAACTGTAGAGATGGAAGAAGGACATGTGGTGGAAGAATTTCCTCTCTGTCGTAAACGAGAAAGAAAGGTGAGTTACCCACAACATTTTTAGGAGTTACTCTATCAGCCCAGATTGCGTTTAACAATGCGTTATGCCAGTTTTTATGGTTTTCAGAGACTGTTCTCTTGATTATTTTGATCATATTTTTATTAGTTGATTTTACCAAACCGTTGCCTTGGGGGTAATAGCTAGCATAATACTTTAATTTAACTCCTTTTTCTAGAGAGAAATCACTCATTTCAAGAGACGAAAAACAAGAGGCATTATCAAATACCAGGCATTCAAGGATACCGAAACGAGTAATAATATTTGAATTCAAGAAAGATATTACTTGGCTGGTGTTTACAGCTTTTAATGGGGCAGCCTCAGACCACCTGGTGAAGTAATCTGTGGATTTTATGATATACTTATGTTGCTGTGAGGATAGAGGATTGATTGGGCCTATAATATCTAGACCCCACTGCTGAAAAGGAGAGTCTACCGAAATTGGTTGCAGAGCGAAAGTTGGTTTCTGTATCCGTCCGAATGCTTTTTGACAAATTACACACTTGCGACACAAAGCATGAGCATCTTTAAAAAGGGTAGGCCAGTAATAACCTTCTCTTAATACTTTATGGGCAGTGGTGTCTCCACCAAAATGCTCACCATCTTCTCCTGCATGCAATTCCAATAAGACTTTTTCTGCTTCATCTTTCTCAAGACAGTGCATTAGTACTCCATCAAAATTTTGATGAAATAGAATACCATTAATCAGTTGAAAAGAAGCATATTTTAATCTTAGTGCTCTCCTTTTTGCGGGATCAAGGTGACGGGGAGTTGATCCGTTTATAAGACAAAATTTTATATCATCATACCAGGGACTAACAGGGTTTTGTGCACATC